>CM062819.1:150571749-150665098 GCA_031772625.1 Pinus tabuliformis | reverse complement strand
AAAACCCTATCTAGGGAAAAACCTAGTGAAAATCTCTTCCTTCATAGTTTTTCTTGAGACTCTTCAACCTAGACATAGATCTCCTCCACACCAAGTCATCCCTTCCTTCTTCGATCCAAACCTTCGAGACCCCAACAACTTCGACTTAGCAACAACATGTTGAAGGAAATGTAACTAGGTTCCAGTGTTCATAAATATACTTTTGATATTTGTATCTATTCAAGAAAAAATATTATTTTAATAATATATGTCAATGAGATTTTCTTGCTCATTGAAATAGGTCTAGCAGATGTTAAAGTGCTATAGGTGAGTCAAATAGTTAAAAGAAAATGTTGAAGACCTTATGGGCATGTTGCACCATGTATATGTTTGTATAAGAGTCAAAGAATATCCCTCCAAGCAAAGTCAAGTCTCTCAATGCAAAGAAGGCAACATCAAAGAAGCTATCCGAAGCAAAGACATCAAGTCGGCATACAAACAGCTAGTCGACCTAAAGGAGGGACAAACCTCTATATATAGAGGCTATCCACTCCCTCAAAAGACAACGCATTGATATCTTTGAAATCAACGAAGTAAGGAGGCAAGTAAAGGGTAACGAAGGACGAAGAAAGGGTCTCTAAGTGCAGCGAAGAAGAAGGGTACACAACAGAGCTCAATAGGACTGTTTCTAGGGCAAGCTGCAGTCACATGTGCGAAGGAAAGAGCCTTCTTGCAGTCATTACAACACTATCATCACAGTCACATAACTTCATTGGTTGGGCAATCTAAGTAGGCCTATAAGCCTTCTCACTCAAAGCAAAGAAGGAGCTCTCTCAAGTGAATAAGGAAGAGGTCAATATCACAAGGAATATAGTCACACGTGCAAAGAAGGGAGGCTGTCTCTGTTGTCATAACAACCCTCCCATTGCAGTCATACAAGTTCGTTGGTTGGTGAGAGAAGGAGGGATCATCATAAGGAAAAGGTCTCATCAAAGGTATCCTTCTAGAGCAATGTAACAAGATCTAACAACAATTGGAAGGAGGACGAAGTGCCAGGGAACGAAGTGTCGAAAGAAGAAAGTGTCGCGGAACAAAGTGCAGAAAGGAGGAAGGACTTGACTTGTGCTTGGAGATATTCTTGGCAAGGGTAGGGTTTGGATTTGATCAATAAGAAGCTTCAATAGAGAAACTTACTAAAGAGTTTTCCTCTAAAGAGAGAGAAGTTTTGGCCCTGGCATAGAGCCAACATCTTGTGTTCTTGTTCTTATGCTTTTGGTAGCAGTTTGATGAAGTACACATACATGCATTACTCTATAAGAAGAAGTAGATTCAGCTAACAGAAAAAGTAAAAAGACTGCATAAATTCTTATCAAGTCAAGAAGAATCACACTACACCTAATTGCCCTTGATTCTTCAACACAGTAGGTAGCAACAACGTTCGACTTTGACAAAGAGACTTTGATGTCCTAAAGTAGCCACACGAGAGAGAGATAGACAACCCAAAACTTCGATTTTGTCCTTCCCTTCTTGACCAACTTCACACTCCTTTTAGCCTCCTTCTCCAACTTCACACTTTTTCTAACTATTTCTTGGATATCGAACTTGTGAGAGAGAGTGTGTCCAAAGGAATTCAATCTGCTCCAGCTCCAATATATAGGCTTCTGGTGAGGTCAAATTGCCTAGTTGAGGCCGACTTGATCTCCTTGAGGGCAACTTGGTGTGGAGGTGACATAATCCATTTTTGACTAAAAAATAATTCTTTTTACATACTTCAAAAGCCCAAGAAGGGTCTCATCAAATGTACAATGACTCTAATGACTCAATATAATCCTAGGAGTCCACAATGTGGGACTTTGACTAATAAAATGATGACTCAAGCATGAAACCCATGCTTTAGTAAGTCATTGTAACAATAGTAAAAATTTCTTTTTCATTCTTTTGACAAGTACATTACATAATGACTCAAATACATTTATGAGACCGCACTTAGTTATATTCTTCAACAGCTTATACATGTAAATCTGCAACGGATGACAAAAAGTTTAAGGTTGTTTTACGCAATGTGATAATTGCGATCGAGATTAAAATTGGTGAGGGTTTGAAATCGGAAAAAATTGAGAAAAAATCGGTAAAAATCGGGAAAAAATCGGGAAAAAAATCAGCAAAAACAAAAAAGCATTTTTTGTTTGTTTAAATATCTCAAGCATCCACAACATCAAATAAATGCATTGACACAAATATGAAAAAAGAAACTAATATAAAAGATGTGAATATGTCTAGTGCTACGTCACACACAACAATGATCATGTCTTGAATAATGAATCCTGAGTCCTAACTCAGCCTCAAACATCAAAAAAAAATATAATAAATTTATCTCATGTCATGAGTCATAATATCATATACAATGAAATGAACCAAGTAACTAGTACTACTAATTTCCTCTACCCCTCTTGTGAGAAAATATAACAACTTTCCCTCTAGATGAAGAAGGCCCTGGGTTGGTAGTGGACTCTTCTATGCTCTAGAAGCTAAAGAACTAGGAGCTATAGGAGGTAGACCACGTTCTCTACTAGTGACCATGGTAGGTGGTGTCAACTCGTCCTCTTATTGCTCCTCCTCCTATGCAACTACTACCCCTATCACTACCTTCTCTAACCAATCAGGGGCCGACTCCATGATAGGCTTCTCAGCCTCAACCCTCTGTGTAACAGTGGTGTCAATCCCATCCAATGAGATGGCCTCCACATTAGGTGTCCTCTCAAGTTGCCTCACCCACAATCAGAAATTGCAGTAGACGTAAACCATGTCATTAAGGCGCTGGGACTCCAACTTGTACAAGGGTCATAAATTAATAAATTATAAATAATAAATTAAAAATTACAAAAGATTTAAAATAATAAATTATATTGTTTATTATTTAATGAATTCAAAAAATTAATTGGAAAATTTTTAACCTGTTGCACTTCTTGTGTATTTTTTTCAAATACTTGTTTGGTTGAGTACTCGAATGGAAAGCCTTTGGAGATTTGGGTACTTTGCCACCATAGCTTCTCCGCCATGTATCTACAACAATATAGATAACATAAGAAAAAAATTGAAATTTGAAAGTTGAAGCAAAGTATGAAGAGACAATGAAATTTGAAACAAACTAAAGCTTACTTGGCATTTTAGTCTTCCTATCGACAATAGCTATGTCAAAGCTAAATGTGCCACTTGCCATCCTGTATATATCCATTTCTTTGGAGATTTCTGCACGTTCTGTGGAGATGGCACCATCTTCTGAACACAAGTGAAAAATCCATTCATGATCCCAACATCAAATAAGAAACCACAGGAGTAAGAAAATGTGGGGTTCAAGTAGATCCCTACAGCGTGAATGGGACGATGGTGTGTATTGTTCCATCGCTCATCAATCACTGCCCATATGAGTTTTTTGTTTCTCAAACCCCTCATCCCCCTTATCATCATAGTAGCGTGAATGGATTCTTTGCCCCTATCCATGGTCTCATACAAGTAGCCCATTGCAAGCTTGTCTCCATCAAACTAATTGAAGAACCTTTACCAAAGGTGTGTAATGCTACACAACTCCTGCACTCTCGCCTCAAAGATTTCCTGGTATGAAACTAGCTTGCATATGGCCTCTCCTTGTAGTTTGCGGCTATATGACAAAGGACACCACTCCTCTGAAAGAAACATTCTCTTCACATCCCACATAGATTCAAGAGGGATTGAAGAGATATGAAGCTAGTGGAAAACCGTGTAATGGCAAGGCACATCAACTCCTTGTTGTTGGTGAATGTTCTGATCAAATGAAGCACAAATTTATGATTATATATAAATTTGTAATGCTTTTTGATGTTTCAACAATATCCTTGACAAAAGGAATTTTTCCCATGTCCTCCAACATCAATTGAATGCAGTGTGCAACACAAGGTGTCCAAAATAAGTTAAGATGCCTCTCTTGAAGCATCCTGCTAGCAACAACATAATTTGTAGCATTATTCGTTATGATTTGGGCAACATGTTGTGGACCCACCTCTTGAATGAACACGTCCAATAGATCACATAATAACCATGCATCTTTGATATGTGCAGATGCGTCAACAAATTTCATAAACATTGTCCCCTTGGGACAATTAACAAAGAAGTTAATAAGGGTTCTACCCTTTTGGTTGGTCCAACCATTTGACACCACAGTGCATCCTATTTGTGCCCATGAGCCCCTAAACTCCGCCAATCTCTTAGTGCATTTGGCCTTTTCATTATGAAGAATACACCCTCTAAAGTCATCATTACAATAACATCAATTGCGGGTTGGAAAAATGGATTGTTCCGGGAAATATTGAAAGGAACATCACTCCAAAAAAGACACCTGCTCAACCACTTGTTAGCTTCTTTCTTCTCCCTTTTTAAGAGATGATGTGATAGATGGTTGTGCACCAGGTGTGGTTCTAGGAACAAAAAATGATGAGGCAGTTGTGGGGTTGACTGCAGAAACTAATGCTGAAGAAGAACCAATACCACTCTCACGGTCACCTCCCAATCCCAGTACTCCATCCCTGACATTTGACTCTTCAGAGCTGCTTGGTAACTTTGGTTGTTTCTATTTTCTTCAGTGATTTGAGGGCTTTACAGATGATTTTTGGATTTGTTTTTGTGCAAAGCCCTACTTCATGTCTTTGAATTTGTGCAAGGTGGTATTTCAATGGTATACTCCCCTGTCATATGGTGCCTACATAACTTACAAGTCAAATTTGATCTGTCAAACCCCTATCAGGTTCACCAAATTCCCACATAAGGTCCAATTTCCTTGGTGTTGAGAAATCGATAGGTCCACTATTAGGATGATTTCTCTTATACTTGATAACTGCTTGTGATGTATTTTTACTTTTTCTTGCTTTAAGCAAAATTTTTCAGTAGAAATCACATAAGAGAAATTTTTGGCCGACGTGCTTCGAACCAACAAGTGTGGTTCATCATCAGGACTAGGTTCTTGCTTATTAGCTTTTTCACTTATTATTATGTTGTTCTTATTGTTGAGAAATCTAGGGGCAACAAGGTTAGGTGATTTCTCTTACTTTGATAACTGCTTGTGATGTATTTTACTTAACTTGATTAACTTCTTTCACTTGATTATAATTAGTGTTATTGTCATCAAAAAACTACCAAAACAATAAATGACAATGAGACAAGAGGACACAAGATATAGGTTTTCAGCCACGGCCAAAACCTCTCCTCTTGAGAGGAAAACCCACAAGAACCCTTCTCTTCTTATAGAACTTCAAATGACGAATTCCAGGACCTAAAATTCTTGTCAAAGTCCCCACCAAGACCAAGTCAATTTTCCTTCTTTGATGAGCTTTCCTTTCAGCATCTTGACCTTAGCTATTTCTATAACTTTGACCACCAGTTGCTTCTTCTGCAATTTCAACCCACAACAACTTCTTCTGCAATTTCGACCCCCAACAACTTCTTTTGCAAAAAACCCTAGATTGCACGTGTGAGATGAATTTGCTTCCTTTCCTTCTTCACTTGGATAAATTTCTCCTTCTTGAGTACTCAACCAACAAACTTGTCTTTTTCACACCTAAATTCGATCTCCTACAATTTCAGACTTTCTGCTGCAAATGATGCCCTAGTTTCCTCCCACATGTGAAGATATTAGCCCGAAAAAACTATCCCAAAACCTTCGCTTTCTTCTTCTCCTTCCTTTTAGGTATTCAACTTCTTTTCGTTCTCTTTTCTTCTTAGATTGAACTTCTTAAGAGCTGATTGGATGATCTACAAATGAGGTCGAAGTCTTCTTATATAAAGTCTTCTTTCTAGGTCGTATGGCTGCCTTTAGGTTGACTTGTCCACTCATGAAGGCCGACTTGTTCTTTTGATGATGACAAGGTCTTGGAGGGTTTATTTGACACTTTTGACTTTATATAAATTTTCTTTACAAGATGTAACATGCCCAAAAGGGTCTTCCATACATGAAAATGACTCAATTGACTTGTAGACTCAATGACAAGCCCTAGAAGCACACAATGGGTGCTTGACTTAAAAATAAATTTTCCTTGAGCATGAAACCATGCCTCAAGAATGACAATAATAAATTTATTTTTCTCTTTACATTAAATACATAAAATCATGATTACATATGGAATTATGAAGATTGAACCTAGTTAAATATTTCAACACTCCTTCTTAACTAGGGAGGTATTCATAATCCATACAAGGTACTTGGACATTCTCAACTAAAGAATTCTCATAAGAAGAGTCGGATTGGTAAGTCATCTCATAAGCTATCTTATCAATTTATATCAGAGCATCTTATCATACTAACCATCATTGTCACATAGCAAGGCCTTGATTAACAACTCTATCTCTCCACAAGATTAGAGCACAATGATGACGAAACCAATGACTGACGGACACCATTATCATTGTCTCTTAAGGCACATACCCCACCTGGGTGTTCATAGGGTATGTCCTTTTAGGACAATTCCTATCTTGGAATAGGACACGCAGCTCCTAGAAGATGATGCCCTAGCTCTATGTGCCCTAGATCTAGGACATTGTCATGGTGAAGCTGCCTAAGACAAAGTCATGTTGAAGCTGCCCAAGTGACAAGCATATTTGGAGGGTTGTTTGAGGACTGTTAAGAGGAGTTTAGGGCTGCCCAAGTGCCCTAACTAGAATAGTTAGGAACAACAAAGTGACAAGCATATTTGGAGGGTTGTTCGAGGACTGTTGAGAGGAGTTTAGGGCTGCCCAAGTGCCCTAACCAGAATAGTTAGGAACAACAAAGTGACAAGCAGATTTGGAGGGTTGTTCGAGGACTGTTGAGAGGAGTTTAGGGCTGCCCAAGTGCCCTAACTAGAATAGTTAGGAACAACAAAGTGACAAGCAGATTTGGAGGGTTATTCGAGGACTGTTGAGAGGAGTTTAGGGTTGCCCAAGTGCCCTAACCAGAACAGTTAGGAACAACAAAGTGACAAGCAGATTTGGAGGGTTGTTCGAGGATTGTTGAGAGGAGTTTAGGGCTGCCCAAGTGCCCTAACCAGAACAGTTAGGAACAACAAAGTGACAAGCAGATTTGGAGGGTTGTTCGAGGACTGTTGAGAGGAGTTTAGCGCTGCCCAAGTGCCCTAAGTAGAATAGTTAGGAACAACAAAGTGACAAGCAGATTTGGAGCAGTGTTAGAGGTGCGTTGGGTCAAGGATATTGACCAGATTTGGATCAGATTCGGAGCAGCCTGTGGGAGCCACGTGTTGGGTTAACATGGAGTGTTGAATACCCCAAAGGAGTGCAACATGATGTGATGGATGCAGCAATATGGTATATTGCAGCAACATGGTGCAGTAAGGTGCATGGAACAACATGTTTAGATGCAGCAGTTGGACAGCAACAAGCAATGCAAGGGACAACAATGTTAAATTTGGACAACTAGGTCCAAACTCCATGTTCTGATGCTCAGATTAAGAGGCTAATATTTTTGTTGGATTCCTCTTTCTGAGAGGTGTAAAATCCATATAAAAATAGTCTTAATCCGATGAGCAGAACTTATATTTTGAATTTATTATTCTTAATAAATTATATGTGCAAAGGTCAGCCAGTTTTGTAATGTAGGCTCACATGCCCAACAGATGTGTCACACACCCTCATTGATGGATATATATATACAGGAAAAGTTGGAGAGAATTGGATCACAAAAACAACTCACATCTTCCTCTCTCATCTTAAAAGTACGAGCTACCTGGAGGACGAATTTCAGCCACACGTGGGAAGGACGAAGAGGATTTTTCTGCTGCTAGGGTTTCGCAGAAGTTTGACCAGCGTTGACTTTGGTCAACGCTTGGTCCAAACAAGCTGAAAACTTGTGGGAGGTTCGATTTTTGAAGGCCATACTACCTGGCACAAAAATCGAGGTCAAAGGGTTGACCGTTTTGCTGCTGCGTTGACTTTTAGCTTGCTGCCCCTGCGTTGACTTTTCAGGACAGCGTTGACTTTTGTAGAACTGACTTGGGTTGACTCATCTACTGGTTGGAGGGTTGTTGTGACACATGCTGGGCTGGCTGACCAAAGGAGACTTTGCTGGTTGAAGCATCCTGTTGACCGCCGAAACAAACACATACATTTTTCTTGTTTCTGATTTGTCTTCTGTAAGATCTGCTTATATGTTCTATCTGCATTTTGCTTATCTACTTGTATGATTGCTGTGAGAAAAGTGAAATTGCTCTTAGCATAGAACATCTACAAAACTTTACATGGTATCGGAGCTGAGGTGAAGACAAACTCTATCTATAGCAATCATCATCGAAGGAAATGGATTCCTCTAAGCTTGAATTCAGGGAGAATGACAAGCTGACTGGAAGTGATGACTTCCATGCCTGGAAGATGTTATTAGATCTCAAATTAGAAGATCATGATCTCCTAGATCATGTGACAGGGAAGATTCAAGAACCTCCATCAAATGCCTCTGCTGCTGTTAAACACAAATATAAGAAGGGAGAAATCAGAGCAAAACTGCTGATCAGGGAATCCATAAACAAGAGTCTGGTTGCCTACATATCTGAACTAGGCACATCCAAGGAGATGTATGACAAACTGATACTTATGTTCCGAGTAAACAATGTGAACCAAGTGCTATTCCTCAAGAACAAGTTGAAGAATATGAAGAAGGGCCGAGACGAGTCTATTCAAACCTTCTTTATGAAGTTGACCGAAACCTGGAACAATCTGCTAGCTATTGGGGAGACAATAGCTGATCGTGAGATGGTTCTCACCGCACTTGGAGGACTTCCATATGAATGGCAAGTATTCACAACTACCATTCTCAACAATAATACCATCCCTAACTTTGATGAGCTTCTGTCTAGATGTATGCAAGAAGAAACAAGGATGAAGGAATTTGATAATGAAAGAAATGCTGCCTATGTTGCTCATTCCCGAAAGAAGAACTCTGGTGGTTCCAAGGACAAAGGAAGGACTAAGACTCAAAAGAAGAAGGGAAAATGTTTCACCTGCCATAGGACTGGACACTATGCTAGAGAATGCCCCTTCCAGAAGAATTCTCCCGATAGTGACGACAACAACAACAACCGAAGGAATGGGAATCAAAGAAATGACAAATCCAAAGGAAAGAGGAAGGCTCACTTTGAAGGAAACCATCCACCTTCTAAAAGGACCAGAAATACCAGGTATGAGGAGTCTAATGTTGTTGATAAAAGAAATGAGTATATTCTAATATCTGCTCTCTCAGCTGCATCTCCGCCCGACACTATGGATGTCTGGCTAATCGATAGTGGTGCCTCAAGACACATCACCGAATTCAAGGAAGCACTTTCTGACATGGTTGAAAGGGATACTAATCTAGAAATTACCCTTGGGGATAATGCCACTTATCCTGTGAAAGGGACCAGGACTGTGACCCTCCACTTGTCTCAAGGACAAGTCCTCCATCTACAAGATGTACTCTATGTACCCAAATTGAAGAAGAACCTTGTGTCTGTATCTGCCATGGAAGACAAAGGATTCAATGTAACTTTCTCTGATGGAAAGGTACTCATGTGGAAGAAGAGCTTCAAGGAAGCTATCTCAATTGGTTTTAGAGTTGGTACACTCTACCAGGTTGGAGGGAGTCCGTTGGGAGCTATGACTTGTGATACTATCCGTCAAACCGAACTATGGCACCGAAGATTTGGACACCTTCATTACAAGGCTCTTCCCGAAGCAAGGAAGGTGGTGACAGGGATGCCTGATTTTGGAAATAATCATAAAGGTGTATGTAAGGGCTGTGCTGAAGGAAAACATACAAGGGGACCTTTCCCCTCAAGTGTCACAAAGACATCTGAGATATTGCAACTGGTCCATTCTGATCTTTCCGGTATGTTGCCTGTAACATCCCTGGGGGGATGTTCTTACTATATGAAATTTACTGATGACTTCTCTCGCAAAACCTGGATATACTTCTTGAAGAAGAAGGATGAGGCTTTCATGTGGTTCCGTACCTTCAAAGCCTTGGTGGAAAATATGACCGGAAAGAAAGATCAAGATTTTGAGGACTGACAATGGCACTGAATATGAGTCAAATGAGTTCAAAGACTTTTGCAGAGAAGCTGGCATTAAGAGGGAGACTACCACTGCATATACTCCTGAGCAGAATGGTGTTGCTGAACGCAAGAATAGGACTATTGTGGAAGCTGCCCGTGCCATGCTATGTGACCAGGGTCTTCCAAAGTTTCTGTGGGGAGAAGCTGCAAATACTGCTGTGTACATTCAAAACCGATGCCCTCATTCCGCTTTGGACTCCAAAACTCCCGAAGAGGTTTTCTCTGGTAAGAAACCTGATGTCTCACATTTTAGAATTTTTGGATGTCCTGTCTATTTTCATGTGCCGAAAGAAAAGAGAAGTAAGCTGGATGCTACTGGGAAGAAAGGAATGTTTGTGGGCTACAGTGAGACTTCTAAGGCATATAGAGTCTATGTACCTGGTCAAAGGGAAGTAGAGATAAGCCATGATGTCACTTTTGACGAAGATGCTTCCCTGAAGAAAGTAGTAGATCTTCCTAGATCTGAAGAAAACCATGAAGAAAGACCTGGAAATCTGGAAGAACCCCAGGATGAGACTATGCCTGATGTTGAAGAGCCAATGGACCCTATTGATCCTTCCCCTTCTCTAGGAAAGAGGCCATGATGGCTCAGGGACACCCTCGAAGATGCTGAGGGTCATGCTGCCCCAAGGGGAACATTCCGAGAAAGCAAGAAGCCGTGTAGATACCAAGGGTATCTAGCTCCCATGAGTACTATTATACAATCTGAACCTGGATCTTTTGAAGAAGCCATCAAGCATCAAGTCTGGAAGGATGCTATGCATGAAGAATATGAGGCTATTATGAAGAATGATGTCTGGGATGTGGTCCCGAGACCGAAGGACAAATCTGTTGTCACCGCTACCCGATGTGAGTCAGATGGTGACTCAGATGCCTGAATTCAAGAAGAGCATGAAGGTACATATTTGAGATGTATCGAAGGAAAATCTTACAAGGGGACCATTCCCCTCATGTAGCAGGTCCACATGTTTGGAACAACCCGAGGAGTTTGAGATTCATGATCAGGAATCTCATGTATACAGGTGGAAGAAAGCCCTCTATGGCTTGAAGCAAAACACCCTGGGCATAGTATGAGATGATTGATAGCTGTCTGATGAAGCTGAGATTCACTAGGAGTGAAACCGATCCAAACCATTGCTCAAAGGTTGTGGATGATAGACCTCTCATACCGGCACCTTCTGAGAACGACCTATTTCTGACAGGTGCAGACCCTCTCACTTGCAGAAGTAAGAGGGAGTTGGATTCCAGATGTGGAATGGTAAACTGCAAGACCGTGACTACCTCGAGGATCTTAACTTTCAGAAGTTATATGGTGGTGATGTTGGACCAGATTTGGGAAATGCCTCTGAGTTTCATAAACTCATTTGCATTGATGTTCTTGGTGAACTTCCGTTCGGATATATGTTTTGCAGTTAGCATGGTGAGCTCATATTTGATTGAGCCTCACTGGATTGGTGCCAAGAATCTTCTAAGATATCTTCGAGGCACAATCTCTCATGGATTGAGATACGCTGTCGGAAAAATGAAGCTGTGTGATTATGCTGACTAGGTAGGCAGTGTGGAGGATCACTAGAGCACTTCTCAGTGTTGGTTCTTGTTGGGTTCTGCTTCGATATCATGGATGACAAGAAAGCAAAAGTCGGTTGCTAGAAGCACCGTCGAGACCGAATACATAGCCACGAGTATGATCTCATATGAAGTTGCCTGGTTGAGGAAGCTCTTCAGTGAGCTGTTTGTACACAAGATGAATACCACCGGGATCCTTTGTGACAACCAGGGGGGATTCGATTGTTGAGGAATCTCGTATTCGATGATTGCTCCAGCAGATAGACATCAAATACTACCTTATTTGGGATATGGCAAGTCGATGAGCGAGGAGGCTCCATCACATTGAGACTGATGTACAGGTCGCAAATATTTTGTCAAAACCCCGGGGAAAGGTCAAATCTGTGACTTTCTTGAACGACTTGTAGTCGTTGAGAGACCTTCGTATAAAGGTCCTGCATGTTGCATGCATTGAGCTCTGGGAGCTCTGGTTGGCTTGGGGTACTTACTGGAGTGACATACGATCACAGGGCGACTCACCCTCCCCTGGTGGTGCACTATGTACAGGGTGAAAGGTTCAACCTTCCCCTGTGATACCCTGTGGAGACTTTGGGACAGGATGATTAGTTCTCCTGTGGCGACTGTTGGACAGGATGATTCGTTCTCATGTGGGACAGGATGATTAGTTCTCTTGTCGAGGCATCCTACCCATGTAGTCTGGGACTCATGGGAAGTACCTCTCATCTGATCAATGAGCAGGGAAATGGGGTTAGGGACCATAGTAGTACTATCGATGGACGCATTGTTGTATCTACCGTACTCCCTATGCTAGGATGACCTCCATTGATTTGGGATCAGTATGAGTGGTTTGAGACACTCTCCTATGACATTGATCTGGGATCAATAAAACTGACTTCGAGTCAGTAAGAGTGATATGACACACTCTCTTCAGATGAAACTGACTTTGGGTCAGTAGAGAATGGTATGAGACATTCTTGATCAATTCTTCTTCTTCATGGTTCTGAGCAGAGCATAGCAGAGCAGAGCAGTGCAGGGCACTGATGGCAGAGATAGTACAGTCGGACATATGGATTAGCGGATGGAGTTCTCCCTAGTTGAGAGGGAGTGTTAAAATTGGCAACTAGGGCCAAACTCCATGTGGGTCATCTTATTTATGGCAACTGATATTTTTCTTGGATCCCTCTCATCGAGAGGTGTAGGATTGATCTAAAGATCATCCAATTCCGATAAGTATTCATGGAGTTATGAATTTATTTGTGTTATAAGACAATTCGTCAAGGTCGGCCAGCAACTAAATAACACCCACATGTGCTCAACATTTTAGTATAAAAAGAGGTGGCTTGCTAGTCATTTGTACACACTCTTCTTGTGATCTCTTCCTCTCCACTTGTCTTTGGGTTTTGGTGGGAGGATAGATCCTAAGAGATATGCTGCCCTAAGAAGAGCTGCCCTAGATGTTGCCATGGGGAAGAAGGATCTATGCAACTCCTAGAAGATGATGCCCTAGCTCTATGTGCCCTAGATCTAGGACGTTGTCATGGTGAAGCTGCCCAAGTGACAAACATATTTGGAGGGTTGTTCGAGGACTGCTAAGAGGAGTTTAGGGCTGCCCAAGTGCCCTAACCAGAACAGTTAGGAACAACAAAGTGACAAGCATATTTGGAGGGTTGTTCGAGGATTGTTGAGAGGAGTTTAGGGCTGCCCAAGTGCCCTAACCAGAATAGTTAGGAACAACAAAGTGACAAGCAGATTTGGAGGGTTGTTCAAGGACTGTTGAGAGGAGTTTAGGGTTGCCCAAGTGCCCTAACCAGAACAGTTAGGAACAACAAAGTGACAAGCAGATTTGGAGGGTTGTTCGAGCACTGTTGAGAGGAGTTTAGGGCTGCCCAAGTGCCCTAACCAAAATAGTTAGGAACAACAAAGTGACAAGCAAATTTGGAGGGTTGTTCGAGGACTGTTGAGAGGAGTTTAGGGCTACCCAAGTGCCCTAAGCAGAATAGTTAGGAACAACAAAGTGACAAGCAGATTTGAAGCAGTGTTAGAGGTGCGTTGGGTCCAGGATATTGACCAGATTTGGATCAGATCCGAAGTAGCCTGCAGGAGCCACGTGTTGGGTTAACATGGAGTGTTGAATACCCCAAAGGAGTTCATCATGATGTGATGGATGCAACAGTATGGTATATTGCAGCATCATGGTGCAGTAAGGTGCATGGAACAACATGTTTAGATGCAATAGTTGGACAGCAGCGATCAATGCAAGGGACGACAAGCTAATACATGGGACAACTGCAAGCATGGTGACACATGAGACAACTGCAAGCATAGTGAAACATGGGACAACTGCAAGCATGAACAACAATAAGAAGCTTGGGATAGCTGCAAGCATGGTGAAGCATGGACAGTAGCAGCATGGTAAAGCATGGACAACAACAAGCATAGTGCTGCAAGTACATTGGGACAACAATATAGTACTTGGTGCAGCAAGGACACAAAGCAGCATGGTGCAACACAGTGAGGTGTAGCATGATGACAAGATGTAGCACAATGATAGGTGAAGGAGTCCCCTTAGAGAATTAGTTGAAGCAGCATGTCTTCAACTGGTCTCACGTATCATCTTCCTAGAGATGATTTATGCTCTTATCTAGATAAGTCAAAGTATTGACTTCTGTTGTAAATGTACTATCTCTCTCTCTCTTTGTTGAACTATTGAAGAACATATAAGAAGAATTGATCAAGGGTTTCTCCACATTGGGCTTTGTCCCTGGCTAGCGCCACATCTTGTGTCCTCTTGTCTTGGCTTGTCTTCTGCGATTTATATTTATGTTCTATCTGCAGTTTACTTTAATGCTGATGTGATTGCTAACCGGGAAAAGATATTGAGCTAACTGTGAAAATTGAAATAAATTGCTCTAGCATAGAACATACCTAAAATTAATATGACATCTACAGATTTCTTTCAGTAGCCCTGTTTCAACCCAACTAGATGTTGTTCAAAAATCAAAATGAACATCAAATCAAAGTTACCTTTTATGATGGCCTTTTATCATGACATCTGCTTGCTTGCAACATCAACATCCCGCATGTTCATAAATACCTCTCCAAGACATTCAATGTCAAGGGTCTCCTTTCTTTACAGACTTTATCAGAGTCTTCATACCTTCTCCATGGAGATGTCTTAGCCAATTCTCTTAGTCATTAGATGTTGATCACTTATCTTATCTTATGTGACCATAGTTGCATTTCTTCAAACTCCTCTTCCTTTCTTCACATATTGTTCCTAGGAACTTCTATACATAGTTCCTTCATCTTTGTCAACCACCTCATATTCCATATGAGGACATATTATGTTGATTTCATCTTGTAAATATGTGAACTAGTTCAAAACATATGCCTTCATGCATCTTTCCAAAGGAAGAGATCCTTCTTCTTCGATCATGCTCATGAGTTAGAGCATTCCATGCTATCTGCAACTATATGATGACATGACTTAATCTATCAAATATATACATACCTCTTTTCTCCTTTTGGTCATCTAGACTTCCTTTGACAACTTCCTTTCCTTGATTGAAAGTACTTCAACCATCTTGACATGTTGCACTCCTTTGTCACCATACCATCATCCTTCTAAACAATGGATTCCACACAAGGTGAAATGATCAGTGAGACACTTGCTTCTTCCAAGTAGAGGTGAACCTTCTAATGAAGATTCCAACGAAGGATCTTGATTATCCTCATCCTGCAAATGCTCCTTTCTAATGATGATGATGATGATGATGATGTATGATGAATTCTTTTTATCTTCTATCATGCTAGATGACTTTCTTTCAATCATATATACTACTCATGCTTTCAATGAGGTTACCAAGAGCTACTTCCTCTCTATGATGACTACTACGTCTATGTAGACTTCTACTTCAGCTATCCTTTTAGGCTTCTATAATTATGTCATGACCTCTTGCTTCAATCTTATGCTTCTAGAATCTAATATAATGCCATCTCCTAATATGATGCATCCTATCATACTTACGATGCTTTTTGCTTTGATAGCTATCTTTCACAAAAGCTGAAAAGAACTAAGTGAAGGAGATTATCTCAGTCATGGTAGAGATCTTTCACTTCCTCCTCCTTTGATTTCTTCTTCTCAGGTTCTTCCACTTCTTCGATGACATGGGCTTCATTCCTTTCTTTCCTTTTCTTGTTGTCCTTCTTGAGTTTCAGACAATTTGTTTTGAAATGCCCATATTCCTGACAACCATAGCATCGGATCTTTGACATATTGATCTTCTTCTTTTTCCAAGGACCAAACTTCCCAAACTTTCCTTTTCTCCTAGCCATGACAACAAATGCTTGAATCTATTCATTTGATCCTACATCACTTTTTGCTTTCAAACTTGTTTCTTTAATTTTACATAATGACCAAAGCTCACTAAATGAGGTGGCTTCCTTCTTTCCATAGATGCTTGATACAAAGTTGCCCCATTCATCAAATAGTGCATTGAGCACAACGATGGTCATCTCTTTGTCGCACATTATTTCACCCAACTCTCCCAACTCTTGCAGCTGGTCTCGTATTTGTGACAACCTCATAAGATATGAGGCTATCCCTTCTTCCTTTGATACCTTCATCTTGTATAGCTCGGTTCTCAAATATATCACTTCTCCTGCAGTGCTTACAGAGAATAATTCTACTAGTTTGTCATAGATGTCTTTTGACTTCTCCAATTTTGCTACATAAGGGATGAGAGAATCCTTGATTGATTCTATAAGGATTCTTTGAGCCCTTATTTCCCCCTTCATATACTTTGCTAGAGCTTGAGCTTCTTCCTTTGGTGGTTTGACAATTAAACCCTTAACATGTCCAATGACTTCATTTTCTATGAGGATCAATTATGTCTTGTTCTTCCATGCAGAATGAAGTCATTTTGATAGCGGATTCAGTCATAGATATAAGGATACTTACTTGTCAAGTGAAGATGTTCCTTTGATGATGATATCTTCAACTTGATGCCTTCTTGATTTTGATGATGATGTTTGAAGATGACAATGCTTTTTCTAGAGATGTCTTTCTTCAAATATGCTAGTGATGAGATTCTTGATTCAAATAGAGGGAGAACACCTTGATTCCTTTTGATGATGATGACAATGCTTCTTCTTTGTTGTAGAGGCTTCTAGATGCTTCAATGTGTAGTCTTTCTTTCTTTGCGTGGAGGTAGGGTCCTTGAGATCTTCTTCGATATTCCTTAGTTCCTTCCTTCAAGATGATGAGAGGGTTCGTTCTTCTTGATGATATCCTTGTGCTTGGCCCTTGTGTATCCCTTCTTGATGGTACAGTGTCCCCTTTGATGCCTCGACCTTTCTTGATACTCCTTTTGATGGTCCTTTCTTCAAGCTGCCTTTCCTTGTCTTGTCACCTTAGCTCCAATACCATGTTGAAAAATCTAGGGGCAACAAGATTAGGTGATTTCTCTTACTTTGATAACTGGTTGTGATGTATTTTACTTAACTTGATTAACTTCTTTCACTTGATTATAATTAGTGTTCTTTTCATCAAACAACTATAAAAACAATAAAGACCAATGAGACATGACGACACAAGATATAGGCTATCAGCCAAGGCCAAAACCTCTCCTCGTGAGAGGAAAGCCCACAAGAACTCTTCTCTTCTTATAGAACTTCAAATGATGAATTCCAAGACCTAAGACTCTTGTCAAAGTCCCCTCCAAGACCAAGTCAATTTTTACTTCTTTGATGAGCTTTCCTTTCAACAACTTGACCTCAACTATTTTTGCAACTTCGACCCCCAACTGCTTATTCTGCAATTTCGACGCTCAACAACTTCTTCTGTGATTTCGACCCCCAACAACTTCTTCTGTAGAAACTCTAGATTGCTCGTGTGAGATGATTTTGCTTCCTTTCCTCCTTCGCTTGGATAAATTTCTTCTTATTGAGTACTCAACCAACAAACTTAGTCTTTTTCACACCTAAATTCGGTCTCTTGCAATTTCAGACTTTTTGCTGCAAATGATGCCATATTTTCCTCGCATGTGTGAAGGATATTAGCCCAAAAAACTATCCCAAAGCCCTTGCTTTTTTCTTCTCCTTCATTTGTAGGTATTCGACTTCCTTTTCATCCTCTTTTCTTCCTAGTTCGAACTTCTTGAGAATTGATTGGATGATCTACAAATGATGTCAAAGTCTTCTTATAGTAGGCTTCTTTCTAGGTTGAATCACTGTCTGTAGGTCGACTTGTCCTCTCATGAAGGGCGACTTGTTCTTTTGATGATGACAAGGTTTGGAAAGCCTCTGTGAAATTTAGGAAATCCCTGTTCAGTGTGCTTTTATCTTCCACCCAGTGCTAATCTGCTATTGCAAAATCTGTTGCAAAATCACTTTGCCTAGGTCTGCTTAATGAACTTACTGATCTGTCACCAGAACTACTTCCCGATAAATCCACTGCCTGTGAATCTCTGTTTTTGAGGCCGATCGAATTTTCTACTAGCTGCAACTAAAAATCGAACCCCTGCCTTTGCAGTTTGCACTCCTGGCTGGCCTCTATGTAGATTTGAAAATTTTTGCTTAGAACTCCCTTTGAATTGTAATTTTTTCTCATATTTGTCTTCAAACTAGCTTTGATACCATGTGAGAATTCCTTGAAGTGCAACAATTGGAATTTATTCTTCTAACTGATTAATTATGCAGCTTATTTGTTCGACAAATAACGAATAAATCACACTGCAATTTCTTCACAATAAAATTATGTTGTTGAAAATAAATTGGAACTAAGAAAATAGATGCAAACACACAATAAAAAGACACCAATATTTTTGGACAAAAGTCCCTGGAAAATCCCAACTGGGAAAACCAGTGAAGCAAATGAGGGTTTATTTTATTATATGTAGCAACAAAACCCGAGTACAATATTTGGATGCCCAAACTAGCAGTCCTCAGCAAAATAATCTTGCCAAAATATTAGCGAGACAATTTGTCTCACCCGACTATTGATTCCAGCTCCAAAACTAGCTCTATCTAGACCACTCGAAACCCCTGCGTGAGCATTTGCCCAATCTCTACTCACACTGACTGTGGTGCTGCTATGGTCCTGTCATTTTCCCAACTCAGCCACTAGAGATGACTTGCTTGGCCTCCGTGAACCTTTTCCAGCCACCAGCACCTGAATTGACCTCCTCTCTAGCTAAATCGAACTAACCTTTGAAGACTTTTACGCAGGCCCTGTGCAGCCTCATCGAGGTATAATGCGACCCTCTTATTGCTGACTCTCTGGCACTGGAAATCCACTGGAAATCACTGTCGCTGCTGCTCCCTCTTACTTCTAATCGACGCTACAAAAACTAACTCAGGGTGCAACACTGGGCATGATCGAGTCACTGCGAGATGTAGTGGGAAGCAAGTACTCGTTGGGTAGAGGATCTGCCACGACAAGCACAAGCTGGCTGGTAGTAGCTAGGCGGACCACTAGTAGGGACACTACAAAATGTACAAAGGTTTGCGAGCAAGATTCGCGGAGGTCAAGATTCGAGCCCTCGAAGGGAGAGAGGGAGACCATACCAGTTGAGGGTTTGACAACATTGGGAGCTACAAGATGAAGAATAAGGCTTAGGACGTTGCTCAAGAACCAAAGGGTAAGCTAGTTCTTGGTGGTTCTTCAAGAAGTACCTTCCTCACTAAGAGGGAGTGTTAGAGTTTGTAGCTTGGGTAGATACTTTAGAGGGCTGAGATAGCCATTGGAGATCCAAGTGAGAAGCTTGAAGTGAAGGTCAAGCAGAGACCTTGAGGGCCGAGAAGGCTTGCAATTTGGATTCTAGAGGGATTCACTATTCAGGCTTCAGAGAGAGTGAATAGGCTCAGAGGAAGACAACCTTTAGGTTCAAAAATTCACAGTACAAGATGGCCATGTAGGATGCTTAGGAGCGGGAAGCTTCTAGGACCAATGTGTCTTCGAAGAAGGGTTCTTGTCCTACAACGGGAATTTCTTTTGTGTCATATGGAGTCGCTG
Organism: Pinus tabuliformis; assembly: GCA_031772625.1. Taxonomy (NCBI): domain Eukaryota; kingdom Viridiplantae; phylum Streptophyta; class Pinopsida; order Pinales; family Pinaceae; genus Pinus; species Pinus tabuliformis. The sequence continues at coordinate 150,645,439 of CM062819.1, read as the reverse complement.
TGGTAGCAGGTCAAGGGTGGAAATGTGTTCTAGGTTCAAAGGCAGAGCCACTTCTAGGTGGTTTTGTGAGAATACATCCCTCACTAAGAGGGAGCATTTATGTTTTTGGTAGCATTGGGAGTATTCTCACATGTGGTGCAAGTGGGATAAGTGACGGGACTTTGCACCCATAGAACCATGGTATTACCCACCGTAGTTTGATGACCCATTGTATTACCCACGGTATAGAATCATGGTATTGCACCTCTTGGAAAAGTACAAGGGGTGAATGATTCCTTCTTGTGGCTTGGCAAGATGGCCAAGAGGACCTGTGGAAAGTGGATTGACATGAGAGCGTCTTGTGGAGGAGAAGGCCAAGTAGGTGTCAAACCTTTGAGGGCTGAGAGGGCCTGTGGAAGGTGGTCAACAAGAGAGCATCTTGTGGAGGAAAAGGCTGAGCAGGCCTCAAATCTTTGAGGGTTGAGATGCCCTGTGGAAGGTGTTAATTTTTCATCAATTTATTCTATATGCTGCAACTATCACTTCAGCAATATCCAATAGCATCCAAATTAACAATTTTACTTTATCAATTATCCAATGACAGTAGAGCAATAGTAGATAGAACAATTAAACAAATGCACAATGGAAGACAACCAAGAGACAAGAGACACAATATTTGGTCAATGACCAAGGAAAAACCCCACTAGGGGGAAAACCCTTGCAAATCTTCTTCTATTAGATTGTCTTCAAATGTTCAGCAGAGAGAGTACATCATCCAAGAGTCAAAGTCAAACTTTGACTAGCCAATATCCAATGTCAATATCCAATATCAAAACAACTATCCAAACCAGAGACAAAGAGATGAAGTCAACAATGGTCAAATCTGATCTTCCTGTAATCTGTCCAAGTCAACAACAGTCAACGGCAGCACAGTCAGCCTTAACAAGTCTGCAGTCAATGGTCAACACAGTCCTTTAGGAGCTCGGTCTACTGCAGTCAAATTCAGCCTCAAATGCTGGTCAAAATCTGCCCAAAACAGTCCTCAAAACCTCAGTCAAACTTGGTCAAAAGAGAGAGAAAGTCTGCTGTCACAGTCTGCAATTTTCTGTGGTCAATCCTGAAAGTCAACATCAGTCAAACTGCTCAGAATTCCTCGATTTGTGTCCTTAAATGCGGCCTGCAGAAATCAAACTTTTCCACCCAAAAACGCAGTCAAAGGAGGTCTCTTCACCCAAGTCAATGCTGGTCAAGGCCCTGAAACAGTGCTGAAACTCGGCCCAATCAAAACAGCCACCTGTCCTTCTCATGTTAGAGAGAAATCCTCCAAATCTGAGCTGTATGAACCAATAGGAATAGGAGAGAGAAGATGTGTTGTGAGGTGATGAAGTGCCAAATGAGGTTTGAGGTCTCTTGTATTTATATGAATCGATGAGGGTGAAAAGACATGTTTGGTCTTCATGAGCCTACCTGATGTTGAAGCTGACCTTGACAATTTGGACATGTGTGGGCTTTAATTCAAAAACACACTTTTCCTTGTCCGATTTGAGTGATCCTTAGGTCGATTTTGATCCTCTGGAAAGGAGGAATTTAATGCAATAATTATCTCCATCAAATGAGCTGTCCAAAGTGGAATTTGACCCTAGTTGCATAATTTAACAGAAGGTGGTCAACAAGAGCATTTTGTGAAGGAGAAGGTCGAGTAGGCCTTAGACCTTTGAGGGCTGAGAGGGCCTATGGAAGGTGGTCGACAAGAGAGCATCTTGTGAAGGAGAAGGCCAAGTAGGCTTCAAACCCTTAAGGGCCAAGAGAGACTGTGGAAAGTGGTTGATAAGAGAGCATCTTGTGGAGGAGAAGACCAAGTAGGCGTTAGACCCTTGAGGGCTAAGAGGGCCTATGGAATGTGGTCAACAAGAGAGCATCTCGTGGAGGAGAACGCTGAGTAGGCCTCAGACCCTTGGGAGTCGAGAGGCCCTTTGGAAGGTGGTCGACAAGAGAGCATCTTGTGGAGGAGAAGGCCGAGTAGGCCTCAGACTGTTGAGGGTTGAGACGGCATGTGAAAGGTGGTTGGCAAGAGAGCATTTGTGGAGGAGAATGCTGAGTAGACCTTAGATCCTTGAGGGCTGAGAGGGCCTGTGGAAGGTGGTCGACAATAGAGCATCTTGTGGACGAGAAATCCGAGTAGGCCTCCGACCTTTGAGCACTGAGAGGGCCTGTGGAAGGCGGTCGACAAGAGAGCATCTTGTGCGAGAAGGCCAAGTAGGCCTCAAACCTTTGAGGGCCGAGAGGGCTTGTTGAAGGTAGACGACAAGAGAGCATGTTGTGGAGGAGAAGGCCAAGTAGACCTCACAGACCTTTGAGGGCCAAGAGGGCTTGTTGAAGGTGGTCGACAAGATAGCATCTTGTGGCCGAGAGGGTCTATGGAGGGCTTAGAGGGCCGACTAGAGCTGAAAGGGATGAGCGAGGCCAAGAGGGCCGAGCAGGGCTGATTGCGCCGACTAGAGCTGAGAGGGCGGAGCAGGGCACAAAGAGCATGAAGCAACAAAGGAGATCTGCATGAGTAATATTGCATGTTTGCTTTGTGTGAGATACTTAGTTGTGCCGGGTCCGAGGAAAGAGCACAAAGCAACAAAGGAGATCTGCATAAATAATATTGCAGGTTCGCTGTGAGTGAGATACTCAGTTCTGCCAGGTCCCAAGGAAAGAGCATGGAGCAACAAATCAAGATCAGCCAGATCGAGGACGGATCTAGGGCTTGATCCGTTGGATCAAGTCCAGGGTAATTGTTGTATATGTAATTTCGTTGAGGGCCATTATCTCAGTAAGGGAACCTGAGTAGGTTCTGAGAAAAATTTAATGAAAAACTATTGATTGGGCAGAACTTGTGTGTAATATGTTTACTGTGCATGATCTAATCACTGGTTTTATAAGTTCCACTGTGCTAAATTTGTTTCTGGTTAGGCACATCAGTGTGTTACAGTTAATTAGCTGGGTTAAAGTTAATTTGTGACTGTTACCAGATCTGGTGTGTGTGTGTGTGCCCGAGTCTATTGCCCACAAAATTCTAACATGTTCTCTCTGCTCCTCTTGAAAACTTTGTCCTGTTGACCTGGGTTATAAGCCCTTTCATTGATCTAGTTTTTGTATTTGGAAACATGACATCTACGAATTGAGACACCGTGGTATAGTAGCCCAGTTCCTGTCAGGGAACTTGCACTGTCAAAACTTCTCCTTCCTCGTATCCTTGTTCCTTCTTCCCTTCATTTACCCGGTGTTATAGATTCAATTGTATCGGTACACACAATCTTCTAGCCATCAACCCATAAACATCTCTGGTTGTCATTGGGATCGTTAATGTGCTGTAGGGCTCTTTTGTGAATGTAACCCCCCTGCAACTATCCTATGGAACAATCCCCAGAAGTCATTGCTGTTTGGGACATGTTCTGCCCATGACTTGGAATATTAAATTCTTTTACCTCAAAACAAACTCTTTTATTATGAAACTGCAAGTGCTGAAATAAGATTTTGTAGTCTGAAAGAAAAAGTTTAAACTTGTAGGATGTAAGAGTGATATGGTTTGTGTCACACATTATTGATCCCAAGTCTTTCTGGAAATATAGTTTTTTTGTGGATAGGAATCTGATTGGCTATTGGGAATTTTTTCTGCAGGTCAGATTTACGACTAAATCAGCCACGGTATGCAACCCTCCCCAATATCATGAAGGCTAAATCAAAGACAATAAAAAAGGTGACCCCTGAGGACCTGCATGTGCAGATCAAGCCAGATTTGGAGATTCTTGAGGTTGTCGATCCTCCAAAGAGGAAATCTGGGGTGATGCTATCTTCTGTGGATGAGCTCATTGACAAGCTGAAGAATGAAGCACATGTCATATGATATTTCTTTTCAAATCCTTTATCCACATTGTTCCTTATAAACATTCATGCTTACAGATTATTTCATGTTTCCCGGGACTTCATATTGACGAGTCTGTTAAGTAAACTAAATCAATTTTCTGTTAATTTTGTTGGCATTGCCTCCATCATTGGTGCAAGTCCACTGGAGGAGAGCTGTTGCATGCTAAATTTTGGGCACGCATAGAATCGGGTCAACTGTGCTGTCAAAATAAAGTATACTGAAATGAATAAAAAGTTCAAGAAACTTTCCAGTCTCTACAGCTGAATATTTTTTCAGTAAGTTACCAGAAAAATTAGAACTGGATCACCACATATTCTTCCTATGATAAATTTAGAATTCAAAGTTGATGTCTATGATTAGTTCACTGTTTTTGCTGGTTGGGCTAGAATTCACATGTTCGAGAACCAACAAGATACTCCTTGCCTTAAATGAGATGTAAGCAATGAGCCCAGCTGCACGAGCCCTGTTAAACTTTCCCTTTGGTTGGTTATCCCTCTAGGAGCGGGCTCTAGCTTTCTTTGTTTGTAACACTGCAACTTTGATCATTCTTTCCAAATAATATTTGTTAGATAGTTCTAGATGTTTGGGATGTAAAACTGGTTGTATTTCATGGTTTAGTACAAATTAGTCATCCAAGGTGTTTTGCTTGTTACTGAACATTAAAGGTGAGCCAAGATGGGTTTCTATTGCTCAACAACTTCAAAGTTATCTGGCTAATATGCTGCCAATGGCCAAAAGCCACTCCTAGAGGAATCAAAAAGAAGAATGGAAAATTCAGTTATGTGAGAATGTCCATGTCAAACATGAATAAGCTAGGCAAAAAGTTTAGGATCCACATGTTCTAAGACTACATCTTGATGAGCCATTACCGGTCACTGTTATGTAAAAAACTAGTTAATTTTAGGTTATTATTTAATTTTAATTTTAATTAGACGAAAGCCTTTCCCAAAGGGTGTCCATGGCGGTATATAAGCCAGGAACCCCATTGTAATCAATCATCTTCTGTCAATTCATCTTTTTAATAAAATATTTATACAAATAATTTTGTTTATCAAGAAATTTCTACTTCACTGGTATCAGAGCATCGATCCTGCCGCCTGCAACACTGTTCAACCACCATTATCTTCATTCCTCCACGCTCACCATTCTCCCGACTGTCTTTTATCCTTTACATTTGGCATACCCTTCCAACGCAGTTGTTTTCCTTGTTCGTGATCCATTGCCATTCTCTATCCCTGGCTGCCATCCGTATTGTTCGCTGTTTTTTTTTCCACAGGTTGACTCACATTCAACGGTGCTCCCAATCCGCTGCCACTGCAACCCATAGTACGCCGCTGTCACGATTCCGTTCCCTGTTCTGCCATCCACTATCCGCCGCATCTGCACACTATCCGATCCAATTTGCATCTTTGTCCATTGGGTAAAGCCATCGTTCTTCATTTGGTATGCTGAAATCTGCGTGAGTTCTGCGGTGATATCCGCTGGAAGCATTGGTCGTGACCTTTTGGGTGGACGTAACTGTCCGTAGGATATATATAATATATAATATAATTATATGTATAAGTTATATATAATATATATTCTATAATTTAATATAAGTTATATAATATATAACTTTAACTTTGTTATAAGTTATATTTATATAAAAAGTTAATTTAATTAATTAAAAAGTTATTTATATATATATATATTTAATTAATTAAAAGTTATATATATATATATATATATTAATTTAATTAATTAAATTTTTTTTAATTAATTAAAATTTATATGTATAAAATTTATTTTAGCTAATAAAAAAAAAAGAGGAAAAATATTTTCGTTGGCAAATAAATACACGCCCTCGCAAACCCGCTCAATGTCGACAATGACAATGGCGGATTTCCAAAAAAAATTGTTGGATGTAGAGCATAGGATAAATAGCAACCACGATGAGGTCAATAAAAGATTAAATGAATTCCAGATCAAGCTTGGGGAGCAAGCTGATGAAATAAAAAATCTTCACGATACGACAAATCGAATAGAAATAAAGATGGAAAATTACCATGTTCAGAAAGAAGCAAGCGTCAGAGAGGTCTTAACAATGCTGAAAATTCTGTGTAAAAGGTAGAATTGTACACCTGAACAACTACTAAATGAAGGTGAAGAGAATCAAGAACACATCTCGTCAGATTCAACAAAGTCAACAGACTCTCATGAAAAAGTTGAATCCCCAAAAAAATCAGCGACAACCCACCAAGAAGCGAGTAACACAGCCTTTACAAACAAGCAACTCTGGGATAACTTTGCCAATCAACACCCTTTTTTCGCTCAACCATTAGCAACATACCAGCGAAGGGCCAAAGTTGAGATGCCTAAATTCGATGGAAACGAAAAAAACAATGTTGCATGGATAAATAAAGCAGAATAATACTTTGAGATATATGACATCAATGACGATGACGAAAAGCTCAGGCATGCATCCATGAAAATGGAGGGAGAAGCATATAATTGGTATATGTGGTGGAAAAAGACAACACACGTCATTAGCTGGAGGAAATTTAAAGATGCATTCTTCAAAAGATTCCAAGGTGTAAAGGAAGAAGAGTTCTTTTCAAAACTCATCAAGTTACGACAAAAAGGAGATGTGGACGAATACACTCAAGAATGGGAGACCTTAGTAACACGAGTACCTGGGTTATCAGAATCTCGTCTAATTCAGTCATACATCTCGGGACTCAAAACCCATTTACAAGCAGAAATTGAGATGCATGACATTACATCTATAGAAGTAGCAAGACAAAAAGCAAAAACAGCCGAAAAGAAATCCGAACCAATATTTTGGTCAAAAGCAGAAAAAACTTATGCAAGACGAAGGATACCCCAGTATGTGGACTCCAATAATACAAGATATGTTCCACCACATCGTCGTGAAGATGAAAAATCTAATGTGGAAATACAAAGGATAAAAGAGGGTAAATGTAAACGCTGTGGTGAGAAATGGGACCCCAAACATAGATGTGCTAAAGGAAAAGAACCAAAGAACCTATATAATTGTGAAGCAACCAATGAGTCAAACAATGAAGATTATGACATAGAAGACACAGAAGACACCCCAGAATTCTCACCAAAATTAGATGACGGAAGTATTCCGCAAGTGTCATTATCAGCTATGACATGTATATCACAACCTCAGAGTTTAAAGTTAAAAGGACACATAAAGAAGAACAACGTAGTGGTTCTCATCGACTCGGGTAGCACACACAATTTTTTAGATGCAACCGTGGCAAGGAGACTCAATATTTTTTCATTTCCCTTACCAAACATGAAAGTGATGGTAGCTAATGGTAAGAAGATTGAAAAGGTAGGGAAATGCCATAAGGTCAATTTGCAGATTCAAGACTTTAATCTAGAGTCTCCATTCTTCACGGTACTGTTAGGAGGAGTAGATGTAGTCTTAGGTATCCAATGGCTACGAACTTTAGGTACTTATGCTGCCAACCATCAAGTACAATTTATAAAATTCAAATGGGGAGGTCAGAAGTACAAACTACATGGATTCCAAGCACGCGAAAATCAAGTTGTATCATCATCTCAGATGATGAAGCTGAGTCGAAGAAGAGCACCTGCTTATGCAATACAATGTCACCAGTTAGAAATGTTATCTGCAAATATGACCAGAGAAGAGTCATCAGAGATACAAGATATGATTCGGAAGCATGAAAAATTATTTCAAGACCTACCTATGAAGATGCCGCCTAATAAGGAAATTGAGCATACAACAGAAGTCAAGGCAAGGTCAGACCCCGTCAACATCAAGGTCAGACCCCGTCAACATCAAGCCACAAAAAGCGGAAATTGAGAGATTAATCCAAGATCTTTTAAAGTGTGACTTTGATCATCTTGGAGTATCTGATCAAGTGGAAGAACTTACCTAAAGAAAACGCTTCTTTGGAGAATGAAGCATTTTGTCAACAACATCCGTCGTTACATGTGCTTTGAGGACAAAGCATTCTTTCAAGAGGAAGACAATGTTATGTAAAAAACTAGTTAATTTTAGGGTATTATTTAATTTTAATTTTAATTAGACGAAAGGGTACGATCATAAGATCATGCCCTTCCCAAAGGGTGTCCATGGCGGTATATAAGCCAGGAACCCCATTGTAATCAATCATCTTCTGTCAATTCATCTTTTTAATAAAATATTTATACAAATAATTCTGTTTATCAAGAAGTTTCTACTTCAGTCAGAATCAGAACTTGCAAGTGTAAATTTCATTTATAATAGTTGGGGGAAACTGATATAAACTCAAGCCCAATGAAAACATCTTCCAAGGAAATGGTGTGAGATTTGCAACAGGAAAAGCATTCCAGTATGGGCGTTGTCAACTGATGTCCACAAGAACCAGGCCCACATGATAATTGGAAATTGATTAAAAGCCTCTTCATCTGAAGTTTATGGCACTCCTGTACTACTTGTTCCATATGAATAACATTTCCACAATATCACAGCCACAACATGGATTGACAAAATGGTGATTAATGTTCATCAATTCTAGGGCTTATAAATGAGGTGATCCCCCTCAGTTGCTTTGGTAGGAAGACAAATGAGCAGGAAGATAACCCCAACAAAATTCTTTAATATTTGTCATCCAACCACGAAAGGAAAGACATCATAATCCATCACTGTTTGTAACAAACCTTTTGATTAAAAGGCAATGACTTGAAAAGGCTGTTGAAGGCAGAGGGAATAAGATACGCCTCTTTTGCTAGCTAACATATGGACAGATTTAAGCATTGTTTGCTAGGATGTTATACATGCTTGTGCATATTTGTGGGTTCATAGATTTCCAAATTGAAATTTTATTGTATGTTGCAATCTGAGTAGAAAGCAAGACAAACTTAAAGCTCACCAGAGTTGTGATTGCAACTTTTCAATGTGAAACCTAGATGAAAGTCCCAATCATATACATTTTTACATTTACTTTTGCTGGGTTCTCTCCAATGCTAAGTATTGGAGGTTTCCATCATTAGTTGGTTCTTCAAAGGTTGGATAAATGAATTTCCACAAGAGTTGAGTTGGTATTATGGATATCTTAGGGTTAGAGGAAATCATATTAATAATGCTTTAAAGCAATATTCTTCTCTACTGAGACATTGCTTAGAAACAACAACCTTGATGTTATTCCCAAAGGAAAATCTTACAGGAAAACTTCTTTTCTTAAAATGTATGTTTTATTGGCTGTAAGCATGTGGATCTTATGGAAAAGTTCATCTTCAAAAACCCTTATTATTGGACATAAGCATGTGGTCAAACATTATTTAGAATCAGCGTTTGTGTGTTGCAAGTTCAAAATTCATGTTTAACCCAAGCTTGTTGTGGGCATTGTTGAAACCATGGCAATTCTTATAGAACAAAGAATATTGTTTCTTAATTCTATCGGTTTACTTCAATACAACTCTATTGCAATCCCACCAAGCAAAGCAGAATTAAAAATAAATTACAACTTGGAAAAACCAAAAAATATCCATATTATAGTTAACATAGATGTGCCTAACATTTGTAAAACAAAACTAGAGAGCATTCCATCCTATGAAACAACATTGAATGAAGGTAATGCTTCTCTTTCAATACTATTGAAATTTGAGGGCAGCTAGGAAGAAATTTCTCCTAGAAACCCTAATCCACAAGAAGATCATTATTGAGCAAACATTTTCAAAGGGAATCTTTCCAAAGAAGAGAAGTCAGATTCATTAATTAAAATTTGAAATTCGCACTTTAAAATTTTCCTGCCAAAGAATATGGGTTGGTCAATCCCCTTTGAATCCTATGTGATGACTGTAAATAAAAGGACAAAGTATATTAGAAAAACTACTTCAAAAAAGATCAATCTCTGCGGTTTTGTTTTGGCTCGCATTCCTCTAAGGTCGTTCGCATCTATTTTGGAGCAATTTTGTGGCACTCATCCTGGAGCTTGTACTTTATGATTAGAGACTGACATTTCAGTACTCTCGCTCAACACTACCCTCTGGCTTCAAGACGATGCATATAATGTCGTTCTATGGTTCTTCTATGGCTTGTAGTAATGGTTATGTGGTTCACAAATCGGATGGGATTTTTTGTGAAAGATCATCGCAAGGATATGATCTTTCTCTATAGCATGATGACTTGGACCTCTCTCTGTGACTTCGCTTTTCTTGAGATCTTCGTCACTCTGTTACATATATATACTACTCACTATTGGCTACAAGTCTCTCGCTTCATGAATCTCTCTTGTTCTTATGACCATACTCTCGCTTTCAGATATGGGTCTTGTACCTTTGCTTTGGATGAGATCTTTCATCCGCTACAAAAATCATATGGCTGTTGTTCTTGCATAATGGTTTCAGAATTCTTATTCTCAGTACACGGTCCTCACTCTCTTACATACGATCTCGCACTATGGTTATTGACTATGATATGACATTGCTATATATTCACATCTCCTCAATAATCTTGCCACTATCATGATGGTTTGCATTTATGTTTACATATGTCTCTCCTCTGCGTTAAGTCTTGTCACAAAAGTATATGCTTGATATTTGTATGGTATGTCTAAAGCTCCATAAGTATATTTATAGGACTCATCTTAAGCTCCAACAATATATGACGATGGATGGCATTCCTGCTCAGTTCTTATGGCATCTCTGAAATCTATACATCAATAGTATGGTTGGTCTCTGTTGATTAGTGGTAGCATCGGATGTGCTCTAGCCATGAAAATTGGTGGAGAGGCTAAAGCACATGAGATCTCCAAGACCCATAAATGGTTTGGGGAAATTCCACCAAGTTAGAGAGGTATTAGAATAATTAATATTATTAATGGGGTCCTAAGTCTAAACTTAGGAAAATTAAAATATTAATGGGTATTAATATAAAATTGAGTGAGAATATTCTAAATGACATGGATTAAGCCAAATATAATCTTAGCCGTTGATTAAAGACTTAATCTCGACCGTTGAAGACTCAACAGGAAAAGTATAAGAGGAGGCTTGAGGGTCAGTTAGAGATACACCAAGATTGATCAGTGAATTTAATTTTCTGGAGTGGGGTTTGCTGAGAAAAATCGAACAAGTGATCTGAGTTGCAGCGAGGGGCAGTCAGTACATAGCAGAGAGGCAAAGATAGTGCTAGAGCGTTAGTGCAGTCACTGAGGAGCCTACGCAGAGGTATCAGGACACTGCACAAAGGCTGAGGGGCCTGCGTGGGTGACGCAGAAGACCAGAGAGCTGACGTAGAGAGGCGGAAGGCTAACGCAGAGGGTTCTAGAGCTACACAGAGGCTAGCAGGGCTGACGCAGAGCCTTGGAGAAGCGCCGGAAGGATTTTCGTGGGGCAGACTAGTGCTGAGAAGCTGAATATCTGCTTCCGAGAAGAGGTATTACTGCCATGTAAAAATCTCTGTTGGGTGAGCCAGTTTGGCACCCTAGTTGTACTTAAGAAATCCATAATAATAAAACCCCTAGAATTGTTGCATCGATTTTTCTGCATTGGGTTTTTTCAGGGACAATTGTCCAAAAATAACGGTGTCCTTTGTGTGTTTGTCTATTATTTCAGTTGATGATCTGTATATGAGTTGAGGCTACATTTGTGTTTATTTTTAGTATTTATATGAATAAATAACTTGTTAAGGAATAAACAAGTAGGTGAAATAAACCAGATAATGCAGTAGGAATTTTTGACATGTCAGACTTAGAAATTTCAACATGGTATCAGAGCGTTGCAGATCACAAGAGAACTGAAGGCACCAACAATATCAGAAATTTGCAGCAGTAGCAGCGGTCCTGAGAGACAAAGCTGCTCCTAAGCAGAAGGCAACAAAGGAATGATGCAGAGGGTCTGCGTCATCATTTCGAGCTAGAGAGAGGGCTAGCACAAAGGCAGAGAGAGGCAAAGAGGCTCACGGAGAGCCACTTTATCCTACTCAGCTAGGTAGGCTTGATGCAATTGGCCAGAGGAGTGATTTAGCCTTTTCCGGGATTGCGCAGAGCTGAGAGGCTCAGTGCTTCAGTTGCCGTGGCCTAGGGAGATGTGCGCAAATTGTGGATTGAGAAGTTGGTGGGGTGCTATTTCTGTCGAAGCAGAGCAGTACCTAACGGGACAGAACCAAGGTAGAGGGAGTTGCTGCCTTGGCAGATTTCTAGCCAAGAAATCTAGATCCAAGTTGCAGTTGCAAAGAGGATCGGAGAGGAGGGGATCAACAGTTGGCGAGAAAACTTCTAGGAGGGAAGTCGAGACTCAAAGGGAGTCCAAAAGAGGAGCAAAGATGGCAATAAACGGAATGATGGATCATGACAGGTTGGACAGGGATTCCTACTTTGTCATCTGGAAGGCTAGGATCTAGATAGACATTGCATCAAGGGCTTCGCCTTGAGAATCATGGCTATCTTAGTCGACCTAGCTGATAATGAGAAGCATGAAGATGCAATGGTGAAGGCAAAGTGCATAATCCTTGATGGGGTCAAGGATCATGTAGTACCACATATTGCTGAGAAGAACACGTCAAAGGAGATGTGGGATACTTTGACGACATTGTATCAAGGCACTTCCGTGCAGCGGAAGATGCTATAAAGAATCAACTGTGGTTGTATTAGATGCAGAAGGGGGAGCAAATAGATCTATACCTCCTCAGATTGTAGGAGATTGGGACCAACTCACTTCCATAGGGGCCACGCCTGATCAGGAGTTCATGGTGAGGACCGTCCTGAATATAGTCTCTGAGGATTGGGAGACATTTGTCCAAAGCATTTTGGGCAGAGCTAATCTTCCAGGATGGGAAGAGATGTGGGCAGCTCTTCGCCATGAGGAGATCAGACGGTTGACCAAGGCGAGGAGTAGCAACAAAGGGGGTCGAATCAAGAAAGAGGAGGATGCAGCTCTGGCATCTGCGGGACAACAGGGGAAGAGGAAGAAGAAGGACATCTCCAAAGTGAAGTGCTTCCATTGTGGGGAGCTAGGTCATTATGCAACCTAGTGTCCTAGGAAGAAGAATAAGGGAGAGGCTTCTGACTCCAAGGCAGCTCTAGCTAAGGCAGAGAAAGAAGTCGAGACTGATGACGACTGTGCCATGAGTGCTCATGCACCTCTAGAAAAGAGGTGGGGAGACATCGAGCTGTAGTCAGGAAGACTACAGAAGATGAGGGGCATGATCCTTGAGGTGCCCAAACTCTTGGATCATATCCGGCTACGGGAGCCCCGAATGACAGTAGCAGGATGACAGATGTCGGTAGAAGCAAGATGCGATGGAGCGACAAGGCAGTGCTAGAGTGCTAGGGTCTATAGCAACGCAGTGGGGGTTGCAGCAATGTGAAATGCATAGAGGTGTTTGCAGCAGTGAGAGATGCGCAAAGGTTGTTGCAGCAGTGAGAGAGGCACAAAGGTGGTTGGAGCAGTGCAAGAGGCACAATGGAGGTTGCAACAGTGCGAGAGGCACATAGGTGGTTGCAGCAGCGCATAGGAAACAAAGAAAGCACCAAATAGTAGAAGAGGTAGCTTCAGCATCAGGAGGCTTCCAGACTGACAAGGATGTCAGGATTTGGGTAGACCAGTTAACTATTTCTCGGTAACTGAGTTGCAGTGCAGCAGTGAGCAGTGGTAATGCTATGGGCAGCATGATGAAGCATGTTGAGAGGGAGCTGCAGTACAGATGTAGCAGTGGTAGTGGCAGAGCCATGGGCAACAGTACAAGAGGTAGTAGTGCAGTGGATGCTGGGAAACGAGCCAAGCATCAACACATGTACCGGTGATGGATGATCAGTGTGATGTTCAGTGGTGGAGCATTACTAGAGCACATTCCTTGCTAAGAGGGAGTGTTGATTTGTGGTAGCATCGGATGTGCTCTAGCCAAGAAAATTGGTGGAGAGGCTAAAGCACACGAGATTTCCAAGACTTAGAAATAGTTTGGGGAAATTCCCCCTGGTTAGAGAGATATTAAAATAATTAATATTTTTAATGGGGTCGTAAGTCTAAACATAGGAAAATTAAAATATTAATGGGTATTAATATAAAACTGGGTGAGAATGTTCTAAATGACATGGATCAAGCCAAATATAATCTTAGCCATTGATTAGAGACTTAATCTCGGCTATTGAAGACCCAACAGGAAAAGTATAAGAGGAGGCTGAAGGGTCAGTGGGAGATACACCAAGATTGATCAGTGAGTTCAATTTTCTAGAGCGAGGTTTGCTGAGTAAATTCGAACAAGTGATCTGAGTTGCAGCGAGGGGGCAGTGAGTACATAGCAGAGAGGCAGAGATAGTGCCAGAGGGTCAGTGCAGTGACTGAGGAGGCTATGCAGAGGCAGCAGGAGCCACACAGAGGCAGCGAGAGACTGTGCAAAGGCTGAGGGGCCTGCTTGGGTGATGCAAAAGGCCAGAGAGATGACACAAAGAGGCAGAGGGTTGACACAGAGGGTTCCAGAGCTACGCAAAGGCTAGCAGGGCTGACGTAGAGCCTTGGAGAAGCGTCGAAAGGATTTTCATGGGGCAGACTAGTGCTGAGAAGCTGAATATCTTCTTCCGAGAAGAGGTATTATTGTCGTGTAAAAATATCTGTGGGTGAGCAAGTTTGGCACCCTAGTTGTACTCAAGAAATCTGCATAGTAATAAAACCCTTAGAACTGTTGCATCGGTTTTCCTGCATTGGGTTTTTCCGGGGATGATTGTCCAAAAATAACGGTGTCCCTTGTGTGTTTGTCTATTATTTCAGTTGATGATCTTGTAGGAATTTACAGGGTAAGTTCCTCAGAAAGAACACCAAAAGGACACCGCTCACAACCAGATCACAGATCAATACACCAGTATTTTTGACGTGGTTAAAACCCTCAAAGAGGGAAACAGTCCACGGCCTGAGCCAACGCGGCCACTTCAGGCAATTTATTAATCAAAGAATGAAAATTTACATAAGCTTCTCTCATGCACGGATTACCCGAACAATGACCCTCCATGCGCTTTAAATAGAACTCATGGACCAATCAGGTGTCAAGCCACGGATCAAGTGTCGGTAATACCGAGGAGAGAGTGAACCGTCAGATCACTACATATCGTGACCGTCAGATTGTAAGTTACAAAATGTACAACAGTAAAGAAACACACTTTACCTAACTCTATACTAGACCAAGTTGAACTTAACTATTTCCTATGTGTCGGAATATCCTAACATCCCCCCTTAAGAACAACTTGGGATAGGATTGAAGGATTTACAAACATGACACAATAGGAGAAGGAAGGAGGCACTAGAGCCTATCCCCCCTTAGTGACAACTTCCTGAACTCCAAGCATATATCGAAGTTTAGTGAACTTCGCCTCTGTGAGAGCCTTTGTGAAGATGTCTGCAACCTGATCATCTGTTGAACAATATTGCACTTCAAGAACATGGTCATGAATGAGCTTTCTGATGAAGTGCATGTGTAGTTCAATGTGTTTGCTGCGCTGATGCTGGACTGGATCTTTGCATAGCTGAATAGCACTTTGATTATCACACCAAAGTGTGGTTGGATGCTGCTGCTCAAAGCCAAACTCTGATAGGATCTGACGAAGCCACAAGGCTTCCTTACTAGCTTCCACGACAGCACGATACTCTGCTTCTGCTGACGAAAGAGAAATGGCAGCCTGTTTCTTACAAGCCCATGTAATAGGTTCTGAACCAAGAGTGAAGACATAACCGGCAGTAGACTTCCGATCATCAGGGTCGCCAGCCCAATCAGAATCAGTGAAACCAACTAATAGAGGAGCTGCTTTGGCACTGTAATGAATCCCAAACTGTACTGTACCTCGAACATAACGAAGTATTCTTTTAGCTGCTTTCCAATGACTTTCACGGGGGTTTTGCATAAAACGAGCAACAAGGCCAACAACAAAGGAAAGGTCAGGACGAGTATGGGTTAAATACAAGAGTTTTCCTACAAGTTGACGGTATAAGGTAGCATCAACTTCAGGAGAAGTACAAGAGACTGAAAGTTTGACTCCAGACTAAAAGGGAGAAGGGGCTGGCTTACAGTCTTCCATGTGAAAATGACGAAGAATATCACAAGCATACTTGGACTGGGAAAGGGAAATACCCTCCTTGGATTGCAAGACTTGAAGACCGAGAAAATAGTGTAAGTGTCCTAAGTCTGTCATTTCAAATTTCTTTTTAAGGCTGGACTTCACATGGTTTATAAGGTTGGGATCACTACCAGTAAGAATAAGATCATCAACATAAAGAACAAGGATGATAAGAGAGTTGCCCACTTTCTTGGTGTAGACAGTATTCTCAGAATAACACCTAGAAAAGCCAGATTCTAAAAGAAAGCTATCCATTTTGGCATACGAAGCCCGAGGAGCTTGCTTGAGACCATAAAGAGATTTCTTAAGTCGACATACAAGGCTGGAGTCTGTTTGGATGAAGCCAATGGGTTGTTCCATATAGATTTCTTCATGCAAGTCCCCATGCAAGAAGGCAGATTTAACATCCATCTGATGGACTTCCCATTTTAAAGAGGCAGCAAGGGAAAGAACAAGGCGGATAGAGTTCATTTTGGCAACAGGGGAGAAGGTTTCAGTGTAGTCAATGCCTTCAACCTGTGAAAAGCCCTTAGCAACAAGACGAGCTTTATGTTTATCAACTTTCCCATCTGGTCCATACTTGGTTCTGTAAACCCATTTACATCTAACAAGTTTGCGTCCCTTTGGTAGAGGAACAAGATCCCATGTATCATTTGCCAACAATGAATGATATTCTTCATTCATAGCTGCTTCCCAATGTGGATGGCCTGAAGCTTCTGCAAAAGTGTCAGGATCATGATTTACTGGAGCTTGAGCCAGTAAAGAAGAGGCTCTTTCAAACTGAGAACGTGTACGTTGCTGATCTGTAGGATCACCGGCAAGATCACCTGCTGCATCCCGAGTAGCACAGACCCATCTTGGAAGTTGAGGATCCTGAGAAGGTGGGGGAGGATTATCATCTTCACTTTCATCATCTGAAGAAGAAATGTTTTCAAAAGTAGAAGAGATAGGAAGAGGTGGCACATCCGCCGGACTAGGCTCGCAGGCCGATTTATTTTCATCAAATTTTACATCTCTTCTAATGATAACATTTTTGGACTTAAATGGAATAAGTCTATAACCTTTTACATCTTCAGAATATCCAACAAAAGTACATTTCTCACTCTTAGGTTCTAAAGCTTTATGCTTTTCATCTGGAATATGGGTCCATGCTTCACTTCCAAAAACATGAAAGCGACTTACATTTGGTTTAATGGAACTCCAAGCTTCTTCTGGAGTGATATTCTTTAGAACCTTAGTAGGAGTGCGATTGATTATATAATTTGCACAATTAATTGCTTCGGCCCAAAAACTAAGACTGAGTCCTTTAGATTGCAGCATACAATTAGCCATTTCCTTTAAGGTGCGATTTTTCCTTTCAGCTACACCATTTTGTTGTGGAGTGTATGGAACAATATGTTGCATTTGAATTCCATTTTCGGTGCAAAAGTTGATGAATGCGTTTTTAACATATTCTCCACCATTATCAGTTCTTAGCTTAAGAATTTGATGTCCAGATTGTTTTTCAACAAAGGCTTTGAAGGCCAAAAATGTGTTAAATACTTCGCTCTTGAGTTTTAAGAAGTATACCCAAGTGCGTCTGGAGAAATCATCAATGAAAGTTAAGAAATACTTGCAGCCAGAGAATGAAGCAACAGGAAGTGGACCACATAAATCACTATGCACAAGCTGTAAAGGGGCTGAGGCGTGCCAAGAGGCACGTTTTTCAAAACTGTCCCGATGATGTTTTCCGAGTACACATCCGGAACAAACACCATCTCTGCAAGATACCATAGGAAGACCTATCACCATATTTTCTTTACATAGATGCTGAAGGGAGCGATAGTTTAAGTGACCAAATCGCTCATGCCAAAGTTTGCTCACTTCATCATTATGAGCAACAAATACTGAGGGAAGATTTGATGACCCAAAGTTGTGAAACTTATACAACCTTGTGGAATCATCAACAATACCAGTAGCTAGAATCTGTTTAGGATCTCTTAGATCCTTGATTACAACATCATGAGGTGAAAATTCAACAATTTTACCTTCACCTGAATGAGTTATCTGATATACAGATAGAAGGTTGCAGGATAAGGTTGGAACACATAATACATCATTAAACTGACCATTGTCTAGATGAACAGTTCCAGTCCCTACAACATTAAGAGATCTATCATCACCAACATATATATTTTTGGTGTTACAATCATTTAAAGAAGAAAACATGGCTTTGTTTTTGGCCATGTGATAAGAGGCTCCAGAATCAATGAGCCACTCATGAGAATGAGAAGAAGAAGATACATTTAATGCATAACTAGACTGAGATGATTGACAACGACATGCAGAAAGTGCCATTCCTGAAGATGAAGTTGAAGTTGAAGTTGAAGAATGCTCCACATGGATGTTATGTTTCTTCATTGCGGCTTCCAAGGCTTCCATCTTCTTAAAGCATTTAGATTCTAAGTGGCCATCTCGATTACAAAAGTTACAATGTCTATCAGTCTTCTTCCATTTGTTTGTATTGGTCTTATCATTTGCTGAAATGATCTTTCATTTTGAGGCTGAGTTTGCTTAGGACCCTTGTTTGGTTTAGGACCATTCTTTTTAGGATATGACTTCTTAGGATTCTTTGAATTTGGTTGCTGCTGGGCGGCTAACGCTTTCTTGGAAGAGTTTCCAAGATTAAGAAGACCAAGATGTAAGAGTTTTTCTTGTTCTCTTATTAAAGAATCACAAAAAGAGTCAAAGGAAGGGGCCTTGTAGTCTTTTCCTTGACAAATGAAAGCTTCCCTTGTAGAATGGAAGGTGGAAACAAATACAGAGTAGGCTGGTCCCAACTTAGTAAGGATGGAATAAATAAGGTTACTATCTTCTTTCTTAACCTTAACACATTCCAAGAGATATCTAAGGGTCTTGAATTTGGACAAGAAATCTTCAATGCAAGAAAAATTATTAGGATCCAATGTAAGCAACTCATTTTCAAGTTGATGGGCTCTAATTTCATTTTTAATCCCAAAAACTTTAGTGATTTGTTCCAATGCTTCATGAGGAGTATCAAGTTCTGCAATATGGAATCTAAGATCAGGAGAAATAGACATCCCTATCAAACCACGTGCTTGATCTTGTCTATTTTCCCATTTTGCAGCCTTGTCTTCATCTTTTGGTTTCTTCTCTTGGCCTGTGGCTATTCTGTAGAGACCTTTACTTCTAAGTAAATCTTCCATGTAGGATATCCATTGGAAGTAGTTAGTGCTGTCAAGAATGACTTGGCATGGACTTTCCATTTTAAAAAAAACTGAAGCTGAAAATGCTGAAAGTAAGTGTTCCAATGGATAGATCTTGAAAAATTAGGCTGTTTTAAAAAAAACGGCTCTGAAAAAGGCTTCCGGATGAAGAAGTTATGGCTTTTTGAAAAAAAATTGTTGAAGTTGCCGGCAAAGTGCGCGAATGTGCGGGAATGAAAAAAAACGCCCCCACAAAATGGAGATTTGAACCCAAGACCTCTACTCTCTTAAAATAGCTTTGAACCAATTGAGCTATACAAAAAATTTGTGAGAGAGAGAGAGAGAGGGGGGGGGCCTTGGGTTGCGTGCTTGCCTTGAGAAAGCTCTTTTTTCCTACAAAACAAAAACACAAAACCCAACACGAATATGCAAGAAAAACGAACCTTACGGCTCGAAGTTAGCTTTAGCCGGAAACTAAATATTTTTCTCAATGTTTCTGATTTTCCAAGATCACACTAAGGTGCAGGGAAAAGAGCATACGCATGAGAAAAAAAAACTTCCTTTCTGTTTCTGATTTGCCCAGATCGCACAGAGTCGAAGGGCAAAGAGCATACACAGAAATGAAAGGTATAGATCCGGTAATAAAAAAAGCTAAATAAACAGAAACCGAAATAACCAGAGAGAAAATAACAGTAAACTGCAAATAAACACTGTATACCTCTAGATCTTAAAAATGACGCAGATAGGGCTACCGGAAACCTTTTCGCGTGAAACGAAAGGGGTTCCTCACTGGAACAGATGCTTCGAACACAACAGAGCAGTCCTCTCGGCCCGAAAGCAGTCAGAAACAGTAGATCTAGGAAACGACAGTCGGATGCAGTTCTACCGGCTTCAGATTTGGATCACCAACGGACGCGGCCCTCAAATAGCTCTGATACCATGTAGGAATTTACAGGGTAAGTTCCTCAGAAAGAACACCAAAAGGACACCGCTCACAACCAGATCACAGATCAATACACCAGTATTTTTGACGTGGTTAAAATCCTCAAAGAGGGAAACAGTCCACGACCTGAGCCAATGCGGCCAATTCAGGCAATTTATTAATCAAAGAATGAAAATTTACATAAGCTTCTCTCATGCACGGATTACCTGAACAATGACCCTCCATGTGCTTTAAATAGAACTCATGGACCAATCGGGTGTCAAGCCACGGATCAAGTGTCGGTAATACCGAGGAGAGAGTGAACCGTCGGATCACTACATATCGTGACCGTAGGATTGTAAGTTACAAAATGTACAACGGTAAAGAAACACACTTTACCTAACTCTATACTAGACCAAGTTGAACTTAACTATTTCCTATGTGTCGGAAACAGATTTGTATATGAGTTGAGGCTGCATTTGTGTTTATTTTCAGTATATGAATAAATAACTTGTTAAGGAATAAACAAGTACGTGAAATAAACCAGATAATGTAGTAGGAATTTTTTGACGTGTCAGACTCAGAAATTTCAACAGTGTTAGCTCACTTCAATAGTATGGTTGGTATTTCGTGGCACAATATGTAGTAATTGATATAACATTTATGCAGTAATAGTGGCATGGCAGAATAATAATGGCATGTGCATAATGATATGATATCATGTTGAGTATTATATTGATATTGGCATGACACCATCCTTTATATGTAAAGTCCTTATTACCTAAAACCATAATAACAAATCTTGCTGATATATGTTTTGATATCTATGGTGATAAAAACATATTCATGGCAGTTGACATTTGAGACGAAAACATTACTATTGTTACTATTGGTATATCGGAATTGTCAACTTTAGTATAACAAAGATGTCCGTATTGATATGAAAGTGGTAACAATATATTTATGGTCAGTGTGAAGTCATGATTGTTGCTCTCTTGCACTTGTCTCATTCAGTTCACAAATGAAATTGTGAACTGACTTAGAGAGGCTATATATATGTGTGTGTGTGTGTGTCTCTCATGACGATGTACTTTGTATCTCAACTGGACAATTGATGAAATTTAATAGAATAAGAAGAATTGAATTCCGGGTTTTCCCCCTTGTGGGGTTTTCCCTTGGTCTTCGACCAATCCTGGTGTCTCCTTATGTGCATGCTTTTCTTCTGATGTTCCTTTTGATTATTTTGCTGCATTGTTGATAATATTGTTCTTTCTATATAATTGCTATGATGATGTTATGGGGTGAATACATGTAATTATCAAAGCAAAGAACAATATATTCCTAAAGAAAAGTAACATGGTATTAGAGCCAAGTTGAAGAAATGTCATCGATATCACCCCTATGAAGACACCGTTGATGTAAGCAAGTAAATATGTCAAAGACTTAAAATAATACTAGGGTTTGAAGGAAACCCTAGGTACTTTTACAATTTGGTAGAGAACATGAGATTAGGGTCACTTGATGAACTTGGATATGATAAAAACCTAGCATGATCAATGAGAAGGTGTACAAGCATTTGTGATAGGTTCAATGTAACGCTAGAAGTCAGAAGGCTCTTGGCAGTTGAGGCATCTATTTTGATGATACATATGATATATGGTTGATGATCTGTTATACCTCATGATGAAGAAAGGACTTGGAACAATGATTATGCAAATGATTGCATTTCCTCTGCAAAATCTCTATGTCAGTATCAAGAGGGATCTCAACTCTTCCTTCAACCCTTGTTAAGATAAGTACCTTCTAGACTTATTTCTATATGACACGCTCTTGTTTTAAATTATCATTACTTCGCCTTCCTGTATATTCGAGTGTTTTTAATACTTCTAACTTCCTAGTGAAGTGGTGATAAGTAGATCCTTCTTAAGGATCATCTGGATACTAAGTGGTGAAGGGTAGTAAAATTAGTACTAGAAGAAGGTGGTGCAGGAAAAAGGAAGTTGGAGAAAATATGCAAGTTGGCAAAGCAACTATAGTATGCATGTGTTATAGATGCCAATGACAAACAAGTACTAAAGATTGCTAAAGGTATCCGAATGTTGCGAGGTATGTATAATATATTATTTCTATTTAGATGAAATGTTGGATGGCAAGATAAACCCTGAGGTATGACAAGAATATCACCCTCAATAGTAAGTTTGATTCTCAATACAATTGATATACTAGTACATCTTATAGTAAAAATTAATATGATTTTTGGCAAGCCTCTGACCAGACAATACCTGTCATGTGACCTTGGTGGATGTCCTGATTGTTATCTAAGATAAAGAATAGCTAATATACCATTGTCAATACTTGTACTGAGTACGGTAACCCTAGTGGCATTAGTATAGTTATAAACTATCTTCTTGTAGATCTTGATAATGCCTTGATAAGCTGTAATTGCTATGATGTCTTAACAAATTTGACAATGTGACAAATGGATACCTCGACTTAATGATGAGACTCTGATGAAATATATGTCTAATGTGTAAAAGAAGTGATGAAGTGAATTAACCCTAGACGGATGTTTAAATTCATGTTCATATGTGACAATGAATCAGCTCATGATGATGACTTATTATGACCATGATGAATATATGTATGAGAACCTAATATAATTTGACTCTGTGATCATACATTTTTGTTGATGCGTGATAATAATATGAGGAATAGATTGATGTCATGATTAATGACGATTGAAGAAGCTTCCCATTCAGAGGGAGAAATCCTTGATAAGATCTCAACACCTACTATTTATTTATGATGGATAATTAGAAGTCCTATGATTACAGAATGGAAAATCTCTTGTGGACATGAATCATGAACATTTGATATTGTGAATGATATTTCTTTAATGAGCTAACAATTCTTTGATAGTAGGACTGGATCCACCTCTCTTATAGAAGTGTTTTTATGGAATATTGCTACTGATGGGTCTTTGCATGCACTCTAAGTTAAACAGAGTTTGGTCATAGCTGGGACAAAGACATAATGTTGTTGTATGAGACAAGCTTAGGCTTGTGATTGTTTCCTCCCTTTGTAAGAGGGAGTAAAGATGAATATGATATTATTTTTCTTTATGATATATACTTTTGCTCTGACACTTGATGTCCTATATGAACAAGAAAATAGGGAATTGATGCTCTTGGTAATATATGATGTAGTGTGCTTCAGTAAGTTGTTTGAGCTAGTACCATATACAAGCACTTTGATATGTTTTTTAGAGAGCAACATGGATTGATGGATATGACCCTTTCAGACAAGGGTCCAGGCTGATCGAGAAACACTGAGCATTTTTCTTCCCCCTTAGCTGAGCTCCTAGGGTGGGGAATGGAGCTAGCGGGCTCTTGAGGATGAGAGATCTCTGATCGATAGGGTGTGCAGAGATCTGTGACTCCCCTAGTCAGAGTATGCCCCAATTAGCGTCCTACCAACTTTGTGGGACAACCTCCCCATCTGGCCAATGGGATGAGGGAATTGGGATAGAGTGTGATCCCTACCCCTTGCAGTAGGTGGATCTTGCCCAAGTTGGTGGATGCAGGTGTTCTACCATCTGACTCTTAAGGGTCAAGATGCGAAGATCAAGGACAATAGGGTAGAGTGTGATCCTTAATGCCGATAAGTTGATCTCATATATTGTTAGAGACTTTGGGATAGAGTGTGATCCCTACACATTGGGGTGGGTTTGATCTCGTCCATTGTCTTTGGATACAAGGTGGAAGCATAGGGCTCCCCTGTGGTGATTCTTCTTCTTTGAATTCAAAAGTGTTAAGTGTGAGATGAGCATAGATGATGGTGAGACATTTGAGATGGGAAGATCATCATAGACACTAGGATAGGCGTGATCCTTACCTCTCACTGTAAGTGGCATCCCTCCTATTGTTTGTGGATTTCGGGTGGTACCAGTGGCTCCTCGATGGTGATGATCCTGGGTGGTAGCAGTGGCTCCGCACTGACGATTCCTCCGGGTGGTAGTAGAGTCTCCCCAATGATGATTCTTCTGAGTTGTTGGTTTCTTAGCCCCATGGATAAGTAGATGCAAATTCATTGCCTTATGACTGAGCAGATTCTTGGTATTGAATTTAGGGCGGTAGCCAAAGCTCCCCTGTAGTGATTTTTCTTCCTTAGATTTGAGATTGCCCAACAATTGGAAATGAGCAAAGATGAATCAAGTCTAGAGATGACTTGAAGACGATGATGATTCTATTTCAGACGACTGTATTGATTATTGGATATAGGGTGAAAGTTGGATGCTCCCCTATGATGTTGATGTTGGTTAAGATGGACTCCCCTATGATTCTTCTTCTTCTTCTATTGGATCGAGATTGTTTAGTTGATGATCAAAGGATGAGATGGGATGGATACTTTGTTGATAGAGGTCATGTGATTTGACCTTAATATTAGTAGGGTTTTGAAGATTGATCTCGCCTACCTTTGATTATGTACTATTCTTCGTCCAGGTGACTAGACGAGATGTGATGATGATGCAATTGCCCGCCTTCTTATATTGTGACATGAGATCCCAGATGAGATTATTCCATGAGGGAGTAGGGCATAACAGAGATGAGATGAGTCTATATATGTAGATGGAAATTCCTCCCTAGCTGAGAGGGAGTGTTGAAATTTGAGGGTAGCTAAGGGAGAAATTTCTGTAGAAACCCTAAGCCACAAGAAGATCATTATTGAGCAAACATGTTCAAAGGGAATCTCTCCAAAGAAGAGAAGTTAGATTCATTAACTAAAAGTTGAAATTCAAACTTTAAAATTTTCCCACCAAAGAATATGGGTCGGCCTATCCCCTTTCAATCCTTTGCAATGACTATAAATAAAAGGATAAAGTATATTAGAAAAACTACAACGAAAAAGATCAAACTTAGCGGTTTTGTTTTGGATCACATTCCTCCAAGGTCGATCACATCTATTTTGGAGCAATTTTGTGGCATTCATCCTGGAGTTTGTACTTTATGATTCAAGACTGTGGCATTTCAGTACTCTCGCTCAACACTACCCTCTCGCTTCAGGGCGATGCATATAATGTCGTTTTATGGCTTTTTTATGGCATGTAGTTGTTGGGTTGTGTTATATTTTTTTGGACCTTATATTAGGTTGGGCGGACCTACTTATGGTTTTGTGCATGGTTTTCACACATGGTTTTGGACACGATGGTTTTCGGTCCATGGTTTTGGAAGCGATGGTTTTCAGTCCATGCTATTGGATGCTTCGACATGTATAAATATGCATTGTAACATTGAAAGGAACATAATGAAAAATCAAGCTGGTAGTCCTAGTTTTGGGATCGCGGGGAAAATCTCTGTGTATATGTGTTTTATGTGTTATGCTCTCGCATTGTTTATTTTTTGTGTTTTAGAATTCGTATGCAGGTAATTTCTGTATGGGGTTGAAACCTACATTTGGTATCAGAGTTGTTTTGGCTCCAAGGGGACGCCTTTGTTGCTGAGGGGTTTCGGTCGGGCTTGTGGTAGACCCTGTTCAGTGGGATATCTGTGGGATCGATTCTAGTAGTGAAAGAAGATGGCGAGCAGTGGAAAGATAGAAATCGAGAAATTTAATGGTCAGAGTTTTGAGTTATGGAAACTCAAGATGGAGGATTTGTTGGTGGATAAAGATTAGTGGATCATGGTAGATCCAGGTAGTAAACCAACGGAGTGTTCGATGAAGAATGGAAGAAGTTGGATCGGAAGGAAAATAGCACAATACGATTGTGTGTTTCAGATTCAATATTGCTGAATGTATCAGGGGAAGCTACGAAGAAGGCTTTGTGGGACAAGTTAGGGACTTTGTACCAATCTAAGTCTTTGGTGAATAAACTGTTCCTACGAAAAAAACTGTATAACTTGAGGATGAAAGATGGAGACTCGGTGACAGAGCATCTGAACGCATTTAATGCTGTGGTAAGTTATTATATGTTGATATTAAAATTTCAGATGAAGATAAGTGCATTATTTTGTTGTGTTCTCTACCAGATTCGTGGGATAGTTTGGTTATTGCAATAGGTAGCAATGCAACTGCCTTGCAGTTTAATGAAATAGTCTCATCCTTGCTGACGGACGAGATGAGACAGAAAAATATGGAGATCCAGAATGGTGATGAATTGTCTGTACGGGGACGGTCCCAGAACAGAAACAAAAATAAGTCATCGAGTGGGAGATCTAAATCTCCAGGAAAACCTGTAAAGGTGGTTTGCTGGAAATGCGGAAAGGAAGGCCACTACAAAAGGGACTGTAAATCTAAAGCTCCTAACAAAGAAAAGGGATTTGATGATGCTCCTTCTACAGAGGCAAAAACCACCTCAGATGAAGGTGGAGATGTGTACTTGGCTTCTTCAAGTACAAATGTAGATCATGAGGCATGGTTGAATGACTCAGGTGCATCCTTTCACTTCACTCCCCATAGAGAGTGATGTTGAGCTATTTTATTAACACAAATTAACACAAGTATTCATTATCAATTCGGGTTTGTAAAACTTGGAGGCAAGTCCACAGTGTATGGATATCAGGTGTAGCCAAGCTTAGAAGATAAAATTTGAAGAACTAAAGAAGTACTTATTACAAATATAAGCTTATTTTTACAATTTTTAATTCACTTTTGCAATGTATGAAAGATGAAGTGGCTCTTAACTTAAGAGATCCATTTGTGCCATTCTCTTTCAATATCACTTAATGAATAGAAATCAGAAATCATGAATTAACAATAGCTTAAGATGCATAAATAAACAATGAGGAGACTTTTAACTTAAGAGATCTTTGGGTATTCTTCATCACAATTCATTCATCATTATGCTAATCATTGGAAAACTGAAAGCACATAAAAACTGTTTGAACGTAACAAAGATGAATTCTAGTTTTGATCTATTAATTCAATAGAAGGAGAATTCAACTTGAATACTTTGTTGTCCCTTCTTATTGAAATGATAAACAAACTAAGATTCACCAGTAATATAAATCATCACACATTAATTCAAATAAGCAAATTTGAAACAAAGCAAGTAAACAAATATAAAGCAACTAGTTCATGAAAATTAAGCTAATTTAACAATGAAGTGTACTTTGCTTGGAAGGGGGGCCCTCAACCCTTGCCTTTCACACTTGAGGCTGCTATCAAATGCTAAAAATTCAGTCACTCATCCACATCAATGAACAAAAAAATGAAAGTAGAACAGGTTCTTCTAATTAATCTCCAATATCCAAATGTCTCAGCATAAAGTTATATAAAAATTACATATCATAAGCCTTCAAAATCTTGTCTTAAATAGAAGATCATGAAACAAATTGATCTAAAGTCTCTCTAACAACTATATCTATTAATATCCATCTATTTAAGTCGAATCCATTCAATCTATTACTAGAAATATGGACAATCCCATGAAATCCTAAAACTGCCCTATTTCCTAGGGATTTTCTGGGTGACTAGTCATGTTTGACCAGCCTTGACCGGGCCTGATAAAGTTTGTTTTGACCGAACCAATTGGAATTAGTTCAGTCCTAGTTCCCATGCTTTCTATTCATGTATCTAGCTCGAGCCCAAGTGTCGTGCAAATATGTCATCCACATAGCTATTACGGGAATTTATGATTTTGTCCAAAATTGCACTTGAAATTCAATTTTCATAAAAACTTCTAGAAATTGCAAAATTAAAATTAAATACCTGAATATGCATAAAATACATCAAAATGAGATGGATGTGATGGAAAATGGATGGAAAATATAAGGATTAAGTAAGTTTCCTTAAGCAAAAATGGACCAAAACTAAGGGCCAACATCTCCCCCTTGCTGATCTTCAAGCATGTCCTCATGCTTGTTTCTTCCTTTTGGACCTTCTTACCCCTACTGTGCATCCTGTTCCGGACCTTGATGCCTCTTGCTGTGCTGCCTCTAACAGATGGTCTATCCCTGTGTTATGTTCTTCTTTATACAAAATAGTCTTGACCTTATGTTTTTCATATTTGTTTTTCCATATGTTCTTTTCCTTAAGCCACTTGAATGCCTATTTGCAAATTATATCATTCTTTTTCTTTAGTTTTCCTATTTCTTCAGTTAGTTTTTCAGTTTCCTTAACCAACTTTGCATTCCTCTTTTTCTTTGTCTTGTTTTCCTTCTTCAAGTGCTTTTCCAGAATCTTATTTATTTCTATTTGATCTGTTAATTCTCTAATTTTGCTCAAGTGTATTTCATTTTCAAGTTCCTGTGTGTTTTTCAAAAAATGATGTTGCTGCCACATCACCAAAATATGAATCTTTCTCTAGAGCTTTTTTCTCAATAATATCCTTTGTCTGTTTCTCTGTAGAACATGTTTCCACAATTTGTACTTCTTGGTCCCTGCTACTTGTTTCAATTGGGCTCTTCTTTCTAAACCTCCTAGGAGTGGACATGATGGATGTTTCTTTTTCAACCATGACTGTGTTGGTTTGCTTCTTAGATCTGGTTCTGGGATAAAGTGGTGAACTCACAATGCCCTTGGTTTCCTGCTCTACTTTGCTTTGTTCCTCAATGACCTGCTCCTCATACTGGTTTTGGTTTAAAAACTCTCTCCAAATTATCCCCTGAGTTTTTACTTGATATTCTACCAAAATTTTTATCAACCCTTGATGATAAACTTGAGCTTCTTTTGGTTTGTTTTGTTTTTTCACTGCTTCTATCATCTTAATGAGATTTCGAAAGAAGAAATATGGTAAGTTTATCTTGACCTCCCCTTTAATGTGTTGAAGGAGCCTAATATGATACAAATGTGCCGCACTGTATCTCCTATCAGAAGTGAATTTTTTTTGAATGATCCAGACTAGTTCTCCCCATGGCTCAATGAACCACTCCCTGGGTATAGCTTTAGCTCTATTAAAGGTTCCCTTTCTGTTTTTCTCCAGGAAGAAAGTCCATGCTTTCTCCTTGAAATGTAGACCTTTGTGATAATTTTCCCCTATCATTGGAAGGTCTAATGCTTGGGAAATGTATTCCTGAGTCATCGGAATGATTAGGTTTCCTACTCTTGTTTGCCCCTGAGTATAATTATTCACAAATTCCCTTGTTATACCCTCACTATGACCATTAAATCTTTGTAGGAACCCTATGAGCCCTGCCTGATACAACTTTTCTACTGTTTCCTTCCTCCAGTTCTCTATTTGAAATTTCAGCTCTATCCTGGTAGTCATATTTTCTGTAAACCAATGGATATATCCTTCTATTGTCATTAACTTCATTTTTAATAATGACAAATAACAATCATTTATGCATAAAAATCCTTTGTGGTTCAGTTTGTAGGAGGCTTACCTTTCCCTTGATGTTCTTTAAAACAATCAAACTAGTCTATTTTAGTCCCTGTCTCTCTCTGGCGCAATACTGTTCTTGTTTATCAACACTCTGATCTGTTCATGCAAACCAAATATCCATCTTCATACACACCTTTGTAAAAAAGAAATTGAACTCTGTTTTGGAAAATAAATATATATGTAAAAAAACAAAATCATATCACAACTCCTCCCTTCGATTTTTTCTTTTCTTAACATATTCTTATGACATCAAATTAGAGTCGCTTCTTCATTAACTGATTGTTGAATTGAGGCCACTGTGTGTACATTTTTACTTCACTGTTTATACAATCAACATGCAATGTGAATTTGCAATCAACTATTGTTTCAACAAATTTGCTTTGCGCACTCAAATATAAGCCCAATACTCTGTTTTTATTGACCAATTCCTTTATGCAATCAAACTGAAACTCGTTCTTCTGTCACACTGTCTGATCATAAAAACACATGTTTATGTAATTGAAAACACAAGTGTAGTTTTAAGCTCGACGAACTATGTGTTTTTCAGAAACTACACGTTTCAAAACTACACGAAAATTTCTTGTTTCATTACTCAACATGCAATCAAACTTCAATAAGACACTGTTTCAGAATTTCGTGGAAAATCTGGATTTGTCAGCAAAGATTTGTTTTGATTTTTTTTTTTCTATCCTATGTTAACAAATCATATGTTAACATGAAGCTATGTCACAGTTCATTGCTTGTGCAATCAAGCCCACTGTCTGTGCAATTAAACTCATTGTGTAAACACTTCATTTTATTAACAAACTCGGCGATTTCATGGAGGATCGAAATCGATTTACCTGACTGTGTTGAAGTGTCGTGATTCCCTTTTTTCTTGGCCCAATTATCCTGCATTTCATATCATTTCCCACTGTTAAACACCCTTATTTGTTGACTGGTGGCATAAATGAATTTTAAATAAATGACAGACAGTCCATATCTCGGCGAAAAATCCTGATATTTCCTCTAAAATATCCATTGCATTAAGGGAAATGAATCGGATTTTGCTCTTACCTTTGCTCTTCATGAGATTTTTGTTAACTAACTCCACCTCCTTCGTCAGTCTTCTCAGCTTACCCTTCTTATCTCTCCAGTTTCCCAGTGCTATATCTCTCTCCCTTTTCTTGGTTTGTTTTCTCTGTCAAACCGTTTTTACCTCATTCAAATGTATGCCTATGGCTTATAACATCCACTGTCTTCTCTAAGCCTCAAAATGGCTATGATGGTGTAGTGAGAGCGCTTTTTACCAAGCTCTGCATATAACAATGGCAGAGTATGAAGTTCTGCAAACTCTCGGCATTATATTGAAATCTGTAGTTTAAATTCTCATTTGACCGTTTCTCTGCTGTTTGATTGCTTCCATCGTGGCTGTCCTTCATTCCATCGTGGGTGTCATGCATACCAACCCACACTGCTGTTGTGGCTTGACCTTAACTGACATATATACCATCGTATTTTCTTTTTGAGTACTGGTTTATATTTGTTATGCATTGTTTTGATTGCCACATTAATTGCATGAATCATGGTCTTGTCACATTTCACCTTCCACCTTCACCATTTCCTACGACTGTCCCTTCAAACATTCATCACTTGAGTTTGCATTGTATTGCCACCATCTAAGGATTATGATACCCTTACATCCATCGTATTGTATTGCCATCATATCAATAGTATTACTCTTATGCGCCATGATAGGTTTAACACATAAATCATTTTGATTTTGTTGATTTGATTATTTCTCATAATGCACATGTTCCATATGTATTGTTTGCAATATATATCTCTTAATTTTAAAATGACCACCTTAGGTCATGTTTAAAATTAATTCCATAATACTAATGTTTTTATATGGTGGTGCAGGTTTCGACTTATTAAATCCTCATTTTGGTCCCTTTTACTTTTAAGGAAAAATACTTAGGGTTATGGAATATTTTAAAGTTATGAAGTGAATATATGAATGGAATGTATAAATGTAGGATGTACTTAGGATTAAGTATAGGATAATGGGTATAGGATGAGGGTAATGTAATGAATATAAAATATGCATCTAGGTACTAATTTAATTTTAACAAGCTCTAAAAATTTCTAAACATATCGAATTTGCAAGAGCAAAATTTTGTACTCACAATACTTGTACTCCCTAACAATATTGGATGATGTATTCTGATCAAATGTCTTAGATAGATTGAAATATAGAATTTATTTCTGCCTTCTATTCTAACATCCTTCATTGATTCTGGTCCATTGATTGTCGATGTCATTTAGGTCTCTCTGCAATTGATTTATAATAACTCAGGTCCCTTCTGTCATGTACATGTTTATGCAATATATACATGTTTTTTCTAACATTTCAAGTCCCTCTACAATTGATTCATAATAACTCAGGTCCCTTCTATCATGTACATTTTTATGAAATATATACATGTTTTTTCTAACATTTCAAGTCTCTTATGCCATTGATTTCAAAAATATTTCAAGTCCCAAATGCCAACAATATAAGTTCTGTCGTCAATTCAGTTGCACAACTAAGTTTATTTTGCGACCTTCCCTCTTGCTGATGGGAAGACTTGTCCTCAAGTCATGTTTCTTTGGAGGTTTTACTGCAAAAAAAAGCTGTTGTAAGAGTAGAACAAGAAGTTGTGAATTCATACAAGCCAAGACGAGTTGGTTTTCCTTTATGAATTCTTGTTTGCTTAGTGCCAGTTGCCTGGTTTTCACTAGAAAGCTTTTTATTTATGTTTTTTTTTTTTTTAATTATTCTTCTGGGGTATTGGAAGGTAGATGGCTATGTCGTTCCATTACTTCCAAATCTGTCTCTTGTGTTAGTTGTTTCATAAATTCTTCTTTATTGATAGGTTTATTGTAAACTTTAAGCCTATGTCCATTTACAAAAAATGATGTAGATTCTTGATCAATTGTTTTGATTTGAACAACTCCATTGTCAAAGATTTCCTCTATCTCATATGGCCCTAACCAATGTGTTGTGAACTTGGCCTTGAAATCTTTGAATTTGGAGTCAAACAGTAATGCCCAGTCTCATTTTTTGAATTTTTGGTTCTTGATGAATCTGTCGGCTGCACCAATGTTGTGTGTTCTATTGCCTGTTGTCTATGTTCATCCAGTTGGTTTAATTCCATTATTCACTGCTGTTGTGCTTCAGACAGTTCTAGTCCTAGTTCTGCTGCCAACTTAAATGTGTGTATCTGAAATTCTATGGGCAGTAAGACTTCTTTTCCATATACTAACTGGTATGGACTAAACCCAGTTGTGTTTTTGCATGTTATTCTGTATGCCATAGTGCATCTCTTAACTTTTCTGACTAGTACTTCCTATTCAGCTGTACTGTTTTTGTCATTATGTTTTCTAGGACTTTATTTGTTTCTTCCACTTGTCCGTTTGCCTGAGGATGATACGATGTTGATTTCCGGTGCTTTATTTTATACTTTTCCGTAAGATTCCGAAGAAGTTTTGAAGTAAAATGTGTTCCCTGATCAGTTACAATCTGTCTAGGCACGCCAAATATAACAAATATTTCTTCAAAGAGGAAGGTGACCACTGTATTTTTTGTTGCCTTTGTGACTGCTTTTGCTTCCACCCATTTAGTTACATAATCTGTACATACCTATATGTACTTCTTTCCATTTGATGGTGGATTTATTGGTCCCACAAAATCTAGAGCCCATTGCTCGAATGGTTCTATGAGCACTTGTGGTTTAAGTGGCATCTCATTTGATACTGTTGGTCTCCCTATTATTTGGCAACTGTCACATTTCTTGACATAGGCTTTGGAGTCTTTGAATATTGTTGGCTAGCAGTAGCCCAATTGCAGCACCATATAGGCTGTTCGCTTGTCTGCAAAATGACCACCACATGGTTCGTCATGACATGCTTTCAAGATTTCTAATATTTCATCTTCTCTCACACATTTTCTTATTATTAAATTAGAACTAGTATAAAACAGATCACCATTTACCCAACTATATCTAGAGCTTTCTCTAATGATATTTCGTTTTTGTCTCTTTGTAATCTGAGTTGGGAATTTTCCCAGAGGATAGATAGTTTCCTATGTCTGCAAACCATGG
The DNA here is from genome assembly GCA_031772625.1 of Pinus tabuliformis. NCBI lineage: Eukaryota > Viridiplantae > Streptophyta > Pinopsida > Pinales > Pinaceae > Pinus > Pinus tabuliformis. The sequence continues at coordinate 150,611,911 of CM062819.1, read as the reverse complement.
TGTTTTTACTGTTATTGCAAACAAATGTTCATCTGGAAATTTATCTGCAACAAGATTTGGATCATTGGGTGTATGTAATCTTGAAAGAAAATCGGCCACTTGATTGTCTTTTCCTAGTCGAACTTGAATTGTAATGTTAAATTCTTACATTAATAGTAACCATCTTGTTATTCTTCCGTTTGTGATGGATTTGTTCATTAAGTATTTGATCGCTGAATGGTCTGTATGAATAAATACTCGGTATCCTATTATATAATGCCTGGATTTGTTCACTGCATGTACTACATCTAACATTTCTTTTTCTATGACTGTGTAGTTGAATTCTGATGGTGTTATGTTTTTGCTTATAAAGTATACAACATAATTGAACATGTTTCCTTTTGTCCAAGCGATGCACCTATAGCAGTATCAGATGCATCAGGTGAAATATGAAATGGCAAAGACCAGTTTGGTCCATGAAGAATGGGTGCAATTGATAATTTTTCCTTCAATATCTGAAATGCATTTTGACAATGATTTGCCCATTGGAATTCAACATCCTTTGCTAGTAACTTGAATAGAGGCTGTGCTATTTTGCTAAAGTTTTCTATAAATCGCCTATAGTAGCCTGCGTAACCCAAGAAACTTCTTACCTCCTTTTAAGTTGTAGGTGGCATTAAATTCACAATGACTTGTATTTTAGCTGGATCCACCTTAATTCCCAATGAGGAAGTATGGTGTCCCAAAACTATCCCTTCGGTTAACATCATGTAGCATTTTTCATTACTCAGGGACAAATTTGTCTCTATGCATCGTTTTAAAACTTTCTCAAGATTTTTTAAGCAATTGTCATATGTGTTTCCATATACCATGAAATCATCCATATAGACTTCTACACATTCATGGATTAGATCAACAAATATTGCAAGCACTGCTCTTTGGAAAGTGGCAGGTGCATTACATAATCCAAATGGCAAAAAATTATATGGATAGGTTCCCCATGGGCAGGTAAATGTTGTTTTGTCCTGGTCTTCTATTGCTATTCTAATATGATTATACCCACTAAACCCATCTAGGAAAGAGAAGAATTTCTTCCCAGATAATGAGTTTAGAATCTGGTCAATGAATGTGTTGTGGCCAGCAACAACCCCCTTCTTATTTAGTGTTCTTCCTAATACGAAATAAGTGGGGACCATTAGTTAAAAATTAAAAAAATCAAAATAGTGCTTAAATTTCCTTTTTCGAATAAAATTACCGTCATAAGCTTAGAAGGCCCCTTGGAAAATCTAAAAATTTAAGTTTTATGATAAGGTAAAATGCAAATCTTTCCTTAGGAAATATCGCATCGCAAAAAGATGACCGAAAACCACCTTACAAGCTGAAGTTCCAATATCGCGAGATCGCGATACGCGATAATATCGCATCGCATCTAGAAAATACAACTTACATGAAACACTTTAAAATTTGCCGATATGCGATGACGCCGATCGCAAAATCGCATTTCGCAGAAGATAGGTTAACAAATATTGTCATACATAACATTCCTGCGATTTGCGATATTGCGATTTTGCGATTTAAGCGATAATGCGATGTCATGAGCGATCATCTTTGCGATGTTATGATTTTTTGATTCTGCGATTTTGCGATGTTGCGAAGCAAATCGCAAAATCGCTTCATCGCAGATCTTTCGGACGCGTTATTCAAGAAAAGTATTTTCCATAAGCTGACACCTGGTTATGCGCCTTAATGCTAATAAATGAGGTAGTTTCCATTTATTAATGGAATATGGTTTTGTGCTTATCAAAAAAATCATCTCACGTAAGGTGGTATACTTGATGTGTCTGCGGCATTTAAAACTTTTCCATCACCCTTCCTTGTCATTCATTTTCACTTCACTTGTGAATTGTAGGAACGAAGAACAGAGGCCTATACAAAGCAATACGTAGGTTGAAATGGGAAAGAAAAGCAAAGCTCCGAGCTTCGAAGAGAGAGAAATGGCGCCCTTGTATACAGACACGCCCTATAACAGAGACGCGGGAATAGCTATGTGGGAAGGCATGTATAACCTGCTTGAAGAAGAAAATCCCAGAGTAATGGAAGTTGTTGCTACTGCGAGCTCAAATGGTTCTTCTGAAGCATCCCTTACAGAGCTAGCTTGCTCATTCTTACACCGGATAGCAGCAAGGCCCAAAATTCTCCCATACACGGACATGGTCAAGTGGATACTGGACAACGCCGATATCAGAAACAGATAGATTAAAACTCAGGGTCAAGAGCTTATGGAAGTATTATTTTTACAAATTTTGAAGTTTATATCTGCTGGAAGGAAAAAGCGCAAAAGGCGAAAACCGCATCAAGGAAATCCAGACCAAAAAACGAAGGCAGTTTCCGATTGAGAAAAATTTCTCGAAAAGGCAAGCTGCTAATTGCCTAGTCACCTGCAAGCTCCGAAAATTGCATAAAAGCAACAATAGAGGCAGATTGGAAACAAAGAGCTCAAGAAAAGGCACAAGCGATCTAAGGGTTAACCAAGTTAAATTGGGATTATTACTGGGCATACTTGGTAAATCCACATAGCCAGTGGATGACTGTTAAGTGTATCATCAATTCAGCCGAAAAAATGGCGCCAGCTCTTGTCGATTATGTTTTCTCAGCTTAGCTAAAAGTGGAAGTCAGCCAGCAGACTCTTCTCAAACAGATGCTGCATGTGTGCGATTTCAAGGACCAGATACATAAGTAGTTTACTTTTAGATTCAATTTTAGTTTTAATTTTGTTTTATTTTCCTGAAAAGAGGACGGTCATTTAAACCACATCCTACATTTTTGTAATAATTTATTTTTAGAATTAGTTAGTAGTATTTAAATCCTTCTCATGCATTTAGAGAAGGGTCCTGAAATTTATCAAAAACTTATCCCCAGAACATGCACTTTTGTACCCTCTGAGGAGGTTTTGATGAATGAATGGAAAAAGATTTATTGATGTTTGTATTTGATATTTGCTACTGATATTGCACTTTTGTACTCTTAGTAGATATTTGATCAAGAAGAGATAAATCATTATCACTTGAAGCTCATGAGTAGGACTAGTTATAAATGGTATTTCTATCTCTTAACTATTTCTGCCTGTGTGTTAAAGTGATTTTCATGTTCATTTATTTATATATTAATGTATGAATGCCCGAATTATCATTTGGCACTTTTGTACGATGATAGCTATTTATTTATGCTTAGTGTATGAATAGCTCATTATGCGATATGTTTTTCACAACTGTTTCGTCTAACTTTTTATACGAAGTGGTTCATCTTTATTGAATTCTTTTCTCATAACAGCTGAATGATATTTATTACCAGTTGTTGTTTGAAATCATTTTAGATCGCATAGAAGAAAGATTACACCCCGGGTTAGTGTAGATTTATATATTTCTGTTTATTAGAATATAATTTCCTTATTATTAGATTAAAATTAGAGTAGAAGTATTCCATTTAGAAACTGTTAGAAACAAAAATATCAATCTTTCTCACACACACACACTTAAATTGGGAAACTGGTCCCATATCCCTAGTCGGACCCGCTATACCAAACGGAAAAGGAGTTGCCAACCAAGGTCTGGACTGGGCGGGTATCCCCCTTGTTGTAGACCCGATTTTCATGGCTTCAACATATTTGGCGCTAGAAGGAGGGCCTCGAACTGTGAATGGCAAGAAAATCTAAATCTAAATACCATTCTGAGAGTAAATCGCCCTCACCATCTCCTCTGACTTCTCCATTGAATTTAGAATCTTTAAATCCAGAGTCAGAAGTCTCTGGATCAATAGCCGCTGCTACAAACCCTGATATTTCAGAACAATCTACTATTGAACCTCCTGAAGTACCGATGAAGAAGAAGTTGTAGAGTTACAAGGTATGTGGGATTTCATCCTCCCAAATGAAGAAGATCAAGGGGCATTCTCGGTTAGTACTCGTAGCAGAAATCAGCTTGATCCTCCTCAACCTACACCTAAGCCAAAGAGCGCAAGCTCGATGACTAAGGATAAAGTCGCAGCCAAGAAAACATCACCTAAAGCGACTCAAACCAGCCTAGTCCAAACAGACACATCTACTCCATCTAAAACGCTAATCGTTTCGGATGAAATGGAGTATAACATCGTAGAAGATATGAAAAAGACTAGGGACAATATTACTCTTTTTGAATTGAGCAAGCTAAAACACCAGCAGAAAGTACTTTTGAAAGAATTACATGCTGTGCCAGTTGCACCTTTACCAACTGCTGTAATCTCTCAAGCTTCTCATGATATGGGAAGACCTCCAAATAGTACGATGAATAAAGTTGATCTAAACGATATCACATTAATTGGAGGAAGATCGAGATGGCATACTCCCCCATTCCTCCTTACTTATGAGATTTTCAATAAAAATGTGCATAATTTCTTAGTCGATTCTGGAGCTTCATCAAATATTTTACGAAGATCAATTTGCGCAAAATTGAATGTTCAACCACAGAAATCCGCTGTGCGCATAGTTCAGCTAGATTGATCGCAAGTCAAAGTGATTGGCGAGTTAAATCAGGTTACCATAAGGCTGTCATCCAACCCAAGGGTATGTCAAGTTATTGACATTTTAGTTGCTGATATTCCTGAATTTTATGGCTTAATTCTTAGCAAAAATTGGTCAGAAAAACTTCATGGATACTTTGCAACCGACTGGTCACACATGTGGCTGCCTTATAATGGTAAACCAAATCAAATAAAAGTTGAACGCGAGCGACATCAGAAATACATAGTAACAGAACTCGAGGGAGAAAACTAACCGGTAGTATACAATTCTAACATTATTGGCAACTATTCAGTAGATTCTTTCTTAGGAAATTTTAATGCGCACACTTCACCTTACTTAGAACATTCTGTTTTATCTCAAGTAGAAATTTTTTCTCAAACAAATAGTTCTAAATGCATTAATTTTATAGATAGTCTTGTAAATAAATCTTTTTTTTGGAAACTATTTTTTGATGGTTCTAAGTCTAACGAAGGAGCAGGAGTAGGATGCGTATTAGTAAGCCCAGAGGGAGATAAAACCATGCTAACTTGCAGACTCGAATTTGAGTGCACCAACAATACCGCAGAATACGAAGCTCTAGTCCAAGGGTTATACAAAGCAATCGGACTAAACATCAAATATCTGCAAGTTTTCAGAGATTTTGAAATTGTAATCAGACGGGTACGTAATACTATGCACTGTTTATCAGGTCATTTAAAGCATTACCAATCTTTAGTTCAAGATCTGACTGAACATTTTATAGCATTTAATATTTCCTCAATTCCCAGACTCCAGAATGCTAGCGCAGACTCTTAGCCAACGTAGCTTCCAAGCTCATTCCTCCAGAAGATTTTAGCCTTGTCTGATTTTCAATTAAGTTAATTTTTAGACCATCTATTCCTGATAACATCACCAATTGGAGAATTTTCAATGATGATTCTGACATCGTGAGTTTCCTCACATCTGAAGGATCCTAAACTAATCAAATAATTGACGAAGACCAACATGAACAACAATTGCAACATGAGAGTACTAACAATGCTATACCTAAATCAATAGTCAAATTAGAAGACCTTTATGATTTGAAAGATCGATTCAAACGATCTACCAATTCAAAACTCCAAAGTTCAACTTTGAATTATGAATTAGTAAATGTAGGAACTGATGCTAAACCACAGAAAATCAACCTAGGCCTTGGCCTAGCCCCTGAAGAGAAATTAGCATATATTCGTCTCTTGAAACAATACAAAAGTGTCTTTGCTTGGAATTACGATGAACTCAAAACATATGACACCTCCATCATCCAACATACTATCCCAATGATTGATAATGAAAAACATGTCCAACAAAAGTTGAGAAAGATCCATCCAAATTTAGAAAATCAGATTAAAATTGAACTCAATAAGTTATTGAAAGCCAAAATAATCTTTCCCGTTAGACATTTTAAATGGGTTTCCAATATGGTACCTGTTAGAAAGAAAAACGGAGATATCAGAATTTTCATTGACTTTCGAAACCTTAATAAGGCCTGCCAAAAGGATAATTTTCCTTTACCCCCCATGGAACAAATACTGCAGGCAGTTGTGGGCTCAGAATTAATGTCATTCTTGGATGGATTCTCAGGATACAACCAAGTGCTGGTACATCCCCACGATCAATTAAAAACGACATTCTGAACTAAATGGGGCACATACGCCTATCAAAAGATGCCATTTGGTTTGATTAACGCGGGTGCCACATTTCAAAGAGCCATGTACATTGCATTCAAAGGGTTAGTTAATAAGTCAGTGGTAATTTATTTGGATGATATAACTGTTTATTCCAAGAAACGAAACAACCATCTTAGGGATTTAAAACAAATCTTCCAATGTTGTTTAAGGTATGGGATTTCACTTAACCCAAAAAAATATTTTTTCACATTGAGTGAAGGAAAGCTTCTAGGATTCATAGTGTCAAAATCTGGAACTCACATTGATCCTGACAGAATCAAAGAAATTTCCGCAGTACCCGTACCTCAGAACAAGAAAGCCATGCAATCTTTCCTTAGCCAGATTAACTTTGTAAAGAGATTCGTTCCAGATTTTTCAAGAATTGTATCTCCCTTAGAAGCGATGATTAAAAAAAATGCAAACTTTAAATGGGGCCAAGATGAACATGACGCATTCAATCTGATCAAACAAGCCATTATCAATGCTCCATCGTTAGCAACTCCAAATTTTTCCGATCCTTTTATTTTGGACACATTTGCCTCAGATAAATCATATGTTGCGATACTCACTCAAGAAAATCAAGAAAAGGCGGAGGCCCCAATTGCTTTTTTCAGTTCCAATTTACAAGGTGCTGAACTGAATTATTCAGATGTGGAAAAACAAGCTTACGTTGTTTTTAAAGCAATTAAATATTTTAGACCTTTTTTACTCAAAACACATACCAAGATCATAGTACAGTTTCCAGCGGTAAGAAATCTTCTAGTACAGAAGGATGTGGGTGAGAAAAGGGCCAATTGGGTTACTACCTTACAAGAATACGACGTAGAAATCAAACTGGCAAATATTGTAAAAGGTCAAGGCTTTTGCAAAATGCTGGCAGGAGCATCGCTAATGCTCGAAAATCCATTTGCAGAGGTACAAGTGTACGAGGTAAGCCTAAACGATGCTGAGTCATTATACGCTGATATTATTTATTATTTAAATAATGGATATGCTCCTCCAAACCTCGATCATACCAGGAAAAGAGCTTTAAGGTTAAAAGCCAAACAATATCAACTCGTGAATGACGTTCTTTTTAGAGTAAATTATGATTATGTTCTTCTTAGATGTCTTGAGAAATCTGAAGCTGAAAAAGTCTTGCAGGAACTCCATGATGGGCCAGCAGGCAGACACTACGCTGGAGATGCAACTGCTCACAAAATTTTGCGCACAGGCTATTACTGGCCCACATTATTCAAAGATGCACACAACTACGTAAGGAAATGCCAAGTCTGTCAAACCGCTGCTGGAAGACAAAAGAAACCAGCCTTGCCACTGCAACTAGTTACCATTGAACAACCTTTCGATCAGTGAGGATTGGACATAATAGGTGAGATCGTTCCTCACTCTTCTAAACAACATAGATACATCCTTACAGCAACAGATTACTTTACCAAATGGGTAGAAGAAGTTCCACTCAAGACGACTAACGCTGAAAATATCATTGAATTCATAGATCAGTTCATAATCACCAGGTTTGAATTGCCTTCCGCTTTAATGTTTGATAATGCATCATATTTTTCTGGTAATGCAATGACTGAATTTGCACTCAAAAGGCGTTTCAAGCTTAAATACTCTACCAATTATTATCCACAAGGGAATGGGTTAGCTGAATCCACAAATAAGAACTTAATCAGAATCATTAAGCGAACCATTGACCAAAATCATAAAAATTGGCATAAGTATTTAATATATGCTTTATGGGCAGATTGAATAACGCAGAAAGCCTCTATCAGCACTTCTCCCTTTAATTTAGTTTATGGGAAAGAAGTGGTTCTTCCAACACATCTAGCAATTCCCTCTTTAGCCTTGGTTCAATATATTGATGAAACACCAACTTCTTCTTTTTTTTTTCCAAAGGAAAAAACGAAACTTTTTATTAAGATTATAAAAAGTTTACATTGCAAATGCTGAAGCATCACTAATCCGTCTATGGGATTACCAAGACTGTTTTACAAAAAATTTCTGACTTATGCATACACCTGTTTCTTAAGGTGCTGAAGCTGTTTTGTTACCTCTGAACCGAGGTGACGTTCCTGTACTGAGAAAACAGAGTACTGTTTGCACAAAAATTTCCAGCATGCCGGGCCTCCTCAACATAGAGGAAAACAACCCGATATGCGATGATGAAGTTTTAAAAGTCGAGATAAACATGCTGATAAGTTTATATATGATTACAAAATTTTTGAAATAGAGGAGCAAAAAAAAAAATCTGTCAGAGAATTAGATAGGCTGATTATAGGACGGCTGTTCTGATCTTCTGGTTTGGCCTTGGTCTTCTTCTACAATCTTCCAGCTGTCCAAATCCTGTTGTAGACCGTCTTTAGAAAGCTGGTCCGCTGATTCATTCCTTTCCCTGTAAATGTGGCGAAGAGAGAAACTGTTAAAATAAGATTTTAATCTCTGAACTTCTCCCAGGATTTGTTTTAATAATTGGTTGCTGCAAGTACTTTGTCCATTAACCCATCTGATCACTATTTGGGAGTCCCCAAAAATTTGAATTGTGAGGGTGCGCCTTTGAATGAGCCAAAGGGCAAAAAGTTCAGCAAAGTTATTGGAGCCAGTTCCAAGGCCCATAGAAGCTTTTAAGACATGCGTTGGGGATTCATTGATGACTAAACCTGCTCCTGCTTTATTGTTTTGAGATGCACCATCGAAGAAATCCCAGGGGATTCCTTCTGTGATCTGCAATTCTGGAATGATTCTTTCGGGGTGGGCTTCCTTAGGCTCAGGGATACTAGAAAAAATGGCAGTGCTTTGACTTGCTGTGATAACTATGGGAATTTCTTTATCCTGGAAAATACTCCTGTTCCTGGCTATCCAAATACCCCAGCTAATGATGAGAGGGAGGTTGCGCAGGTTCCCGTTTGGATGAGAGTGCCACCACTTCTGCCAAGCTTCTTGCACAGGGATTCCATCCCATTCTAACTTTTTGTTTAGGAGGTTCCCAACCTCGCCCCAAATTTTAATAGCTTCTGGGCATTTTATGAAAAGATGGTTTATAGATTTTGCTTCTGATTTGCACAAGGTGCATCTCCCAAGCCCGTGCATGAATCTGGTCTGCAGGATGTCCCATGTTGGGATTTTGCTTTTCAGAATGCACCAGAACAAGATTTTTGACTTTGGGGGGCTCTTAAGTTTCCATAGCTGTTTTGACCACCACTCCGGATTCCCCCATCCTTTTCTCGACGTAATGAAATTATATCCACTCTTTGGAGCGTATTCCCCAGAGTCTGGATGGGCCAAAATTAACTCATCCTGTCTATCATTCAGCCAGACATTTGTTCTGAAGAGTTCTTGAGTAAAGGTACTCCATTCATTCCACCATCTTTGCTCCAGATCCAAATCTTCACCATTCTTCCAAGCTTGACCCCAGATGGATGAAGTTCCAGGATTTGTCGCTTGGCTAAGGTAAAGAAGCCCTTTATCCTCTAGCTGCTGAACCAATTTAGGGGAAAGTGCATAGTTTCGGTACATCCGACCCAGGGATCCTTTCCTATCTTTACCTTTTCTCCGTTCCCAACTTTCCATGCTAGTCCTTGTTCGATCACTTTAAAAGACTCCAGAGTTGCTTTCCAGATTGCCGACACATTCTTTTGGCTCTTGACTGGGTTCCTGATCCAAACTTCCAAAGGAGTTGGATCAATATATTTCCTTTTAACAGTTCTAGTCCAGAGATTTTCCATCTTAATGAGATGCCACCCTGATTTAGCAGCCAATGAGAGTCTGAAGTCGGGCAAGCTTTTTATCCCCCAGCCTCCCCAGTCTTTTGGTCTCGCCACTTTCTCCCATGCAACCCAAGGGAGGACCGAAGTTTCTTTGGATCCTGCCCACAAAAATCTGCTACAGATTCTCCTAATTTTCTCCAGCACACCTTTAGGGACCCATGTTAAAGCTGCCCAGTAAACTGGGATGGCTAATAACACAGATTTTATCAGGGTCAGTCTCCCTGCTCTGGAAAGCCATTTAAAGCTCCAGTGCCTGATTCTAGCTTCAATTTTTGCAATTAGCCAAGACCAGTCCTCCTTCCTGTAGTCGTTTGGCTTCAACCAGAATCCCAGGTACTTAAACGGGGATACCATATTGCACATTTCATATGGAAAGTACAAGCTGAACTGCTCCTTTTCTTGTCTGTTTAACCCTTCCACAATGATTTGAGATTTCCTGGGATTGATCTGCATTCCGGTAGCTTTCAAAAAGAGGTCAAAGATATTTTTTAACTCCTTTAATTCATTTATGGATCCATTAGTAAAGACCAGAATATCATCTACAAAGAGAAGATGAGATATGAATAGATTTACTGCTGCCTCTATACCTTTTATCTTACCTTCCCTTCTACTTTTATGAATCAGCTGGCTTAGACCTTCAGCGACCAAGAGGAAAAGCAGGGGAGACAAAGGGCAGCCTTGCCTCAGCCCTTTTTGTCGTTTGAAAAAAGGGGTAGCAGCTCCATTTATGAGGATTGCGTAACTAACATCTGTGATGCACCCCATGACCCATCAGATGAAATCCACTTTGAAACCGAGGTGTGTTAGGAGCAGGCGGATATATGACCAGTTTATCCTGTCGTAGGCCTTTGATAAATCAATTTTTATTACTGCTCCCTTCTTGTTTTTCATCTTTACACTGTGAAGGACCTCCTGAGCCACCCCTATTGCTTCATGAATTTGTCTCCCATTTAGGAACCCAAATTGTTCAGGAGAGATATGCCTTGATAAAATTGGTTTGATCCTGAGAGCTATCACTTTTGCAATTATTTTATAAATACTGTTGCAAAGGGAGATGGGTCTAAAGTCCTCGAAAGATTTCGGGGCTTCCTTTTTTGGAATGAGGGCTATGAAGGTTGCATTGAAGGGACTATAAATCTCTCCCTTTAGTCTTGATTCCTCCACCACTTCTGTTATTTCTTCTCCTATTTGCTCAAAGAAGTGCGAGAATAGCTCTACCGACCAACCGTCCGGCCCGGGGCTTTTCTCTTTTGCCATGGATTTTATGACACTTTCCACTTCCTCCTTCGAAACCGGCTCCATTAGGAAATCCGCATCTTCCTCCTCCACATATCTGTGAAAGCATTGCGCTGTTTGGATTACTTCCGCAATGGTAATCTCACCATTATCTTTGAATAAAGTTTTGAAGTGGTTCACCCCAAGGGTTGAAAGAGCTTCAAAGGTCTTAGCCTCCCTTCCTTCTTCGGACTTTAAGTGCCATATGGTGTTTGCACTCTTCCTTCCTTTTGCATAATTATGGAAGAAACTGGTGTTGTCATCCCCAGCTTTGAGCCAGATTGCTCTGGTCTTAAGCCTCCATTCTTCCTCTCTTGCCAGCAGGATTTGATTCTTGCGCTTTTCCAGTGCTACAATTTTCTCCTTTGATTCATGAGTCACATATCCGTCCGTCTCTATGCTTTCGAGCTTTTGAAGTTCCTCGTTTATCTTGGATAGGTCTTCATTCTGCTTTAGTTTTCTATCCTTTGCCCATGCAATAGTTGCCTTTTTCAGTCTTTTGAGGTTTTCCATAAATAAAAAACCTTTACTCTCTTGGGAACCTCTGGCAGGATGAATCCATATGTCTTGGAACAATTTGTTGTATGATTCTTCTTGTAGCCAGGAGGCATTGAATTTGAAAGGAGCTGGAGGTTTTGAGGGGGCTTTGGAGAGCTCAAGATAAATCGGAAAATGGTCCGAAGGGCCCCCTTCTTCTACACATTTCCTGAATAAAGGAATTGTAGCAGATAAAGCCTCATTGATTAAAAAACGATCTAATCTCTTCGCCACTCTGGCATCTCCAACTCTTCTGTTCCTCCAAGTTGGTTTCAGTTTGATGAGATTCGCTTCTAGGAGGTTATTTGAGGCTAAGAGATTCATAAAAAATTCTGATTGCGGGTCCTCTCTTGCAGCAGGGCCCCAGGCTTCCGCTCTTCCCAAAGAGAAGTTTAGGTCTCCTCCCATCACCAAAAAGTTATTCTTCACAAGCGAGTTTCCCATCAAACCGTTCCAGAAGGGAATCCTTCCTTGACACGGCCCATAAATATTGATAATAGTCAAGGGGAAATCGAATTCTGTGGACTGGCACTCTATCCCCAACACCTGCTTCATTCCCCATCGGTTCCAGATCTTAATTTTACCTTCTCTGATTCCAACAGCCAAGCCTCCAGAGTGGCCGTCAGAATCCATGGCTGTAAAAGACCATCCTGGAAGGAGAGCATTAAGCATTGATTCAATGTCCTCCCCTTTTCCCAAAGTCTCCTGAAGCAGGAGGACATCCGCTTTTGAGTTCATCACTAACTCCCTAAGGGCCATTTTTTTGGGTTTACTGGCTAAACCCCTACAGTTCCAGGAGGTAATTATCATTTTAAGGTAGATACGGGGCTTTGCACTGCTCTAAGTGCCCCTGTGATTGAGAGTTGTTTCCCATCTGCCACATCGAAGATAACCTGGACTTGGGCTTCAGAGAGCGTTGATTTTCTACCCCTTTTTTTCCCAGGCTGGCTCATGGATGAAGATGGATCGCTGCCCCCTACAACAGACATGGAACCAGGTTTATTTACTAGGGAGCAGAGATTATAGGGACATAAAGGTTGCTGCGTCTGAGCAGGGGATATAAGGAAACACCCATCACGGTTCAAATCCAGGGAGGGAATAGCAACTGATAAGTTTTCAATAGATTTTTCTAGTTTGCCCTCTTCCATCATTACAATTTTATCATTTAAATCAGAATAAAGGGGTTTAATGGATGGATTATCATCTGAACATTTATCCAAACATTTGTCTTTATTTCCAAAGATAGGAAGAGAAGAGAGATTTGGATTTGAATTCATACCCTTTTGGTCCTCTACAGGGTTTGGAGATGAGCTCGATGGAGTCTCTTCAGCGGGCTTCTGAGGTTCCCCTGGTTCCGGATCGACATCATTTCTTTCCTTCAAAGGTGCCTGGGTTTCTGCTTCCTGACCGAGACTCCCCTGCTGCAAGTCTATATCCATAGGTTTGTCCTCCTGAACTGCGGGTATCTCCTTGTTTGGTTGGAAATGAGGGCGCCTGAAGTTCTTTTCCGTCCTCTCCCTTGTTCTCTGAAACCTTCTCCATCATCTTCCTAATGGGAATTCCTTTGCCAAGTGCCCATACTCGTGGCATCTATGGCAGCGAAACGGCAAATATTCATAGTCCAAGATTTGTTCGAATACATAGTCCTTGTACTGAAGGATGATCTTTTCTGCCAATCCGCCACTGGGTTTAAGATTAACCAGGATCCGTGCCATTGCCCTGTTGTGAGTTTCCTGGAAGGACATGTCAGCCTCCAAATAAGTGCCTAGCCGGTTCCCAATTGCCTTAAACACCGATTCCACCCATAGGAAGGATGGAAACCCAGGTGCTCTAACCCATACAGGGAAAACATCAGCCTTTTCATGGTCTGCATCAAACATGGGACTCCAGTTTTTGAAAAGCACCGGGATGTTCCCGAGCGACCAATGCCTCTTCATAACCCAATCTGCAGCCTCTTTGTTATCAAACCGGACTGAGAACCATCCTTTAGCTAAGGTCATGACCCAGAAGTCGCTGATTAAATCCGATTGCCAGTTCTGCTTCCCCCATACTTGGATGAAATCTGATGAGAATTTCTTCCCTCTAACTCTGCCAACCAAGGTGCATTCAGCGACCTCCAACACTTCTTCAATCTGGACGTCCATTCCCAGCACCAGATTCCCTTCAACCCCTTGGGATTTGATTAATCTCTACTTTTTCCTCTGCCCTTCTACGGATTTGGTTCCTCTTGTAGGGTTTCTTAGGGCTTCGTTCGTCTGCAATCCTTTATGTGAGTCTGGCCCAACGATCTGGGGAAAAGATCTTGGCTCCGGACTAAACTCCTTCTCATAAGAAGTGGGAGGATTTAGAGATCGAAACAAGAGGGATTAGATACCTGAGACCCCTGAATGTGTCGCCTTTCGTCCCCCCTTGGCTCCTCGATTTCTTCAGCGCTCTGATCCGGCCTCTCGGTCTCTTTCGGGCTGTTCTTGCTGGTTGCTATTGAGGTCCTTGTAATGGTTGCTGGATTTCTGGCTTCTCCTGCCGGCCTTTGCCCTAGCTTTGAGCCAAGGGTTACGATATCTTCCAAGCCGCCTGAGAGTATCGGCCCTGTAAACCCTAGTCTCCCTTTGATCCCGAAATGTGGTATGGTCGGGCTTGTCTGTAGAGATCCCTTGGTCGATCTTGGCGACTGGTGCTGAATCTTTCCCTTTTGGTGCTCTGCTGCCGTCTCATGCAGTTCTTTGGTCGCGTTTGAGAGTGAATGGGGCGATCTAACAGAATCCGGACATAACGGAGAAGGTGCTAGGGCTTCCACCGTTCCGAAGTAACGATCAATGTTCTCAGATGTTGGGTCCTTTCCCCAAACAGAGAGAATATCTTCCATAGCGGGGTCTAGGTCAATGCCCTCCTCCGAGTTAACCATGGTTACAGAGCAGGTCACGGTTTACTGTTGGCTCGTCGTGTGCTGAGAAGTCGCTGTTCGTGAAAATGCTATTCCTTTTCCCCAGAGGGATTAACCTTCACGATTTACTGTTACTGTGATTGCCAGGTGTCCTTCCTTGTGGGCAGTGGACCTCCACCTGCCGATACCTGCCTGCCTTCCACCTGAACGGAGACGGCCTGCTGCTGCCTACGCCCCGTCCATTTGTGATGGGCCCTAACCTCGGCCCTACGGGCCTAGATCTGGCTCATCGCCTACTGCCGACAACCTCCCTGCTGCGATCGCCATTCGTTCTTAGTGGATCTCATCTCCACACCAACTTCTTCTTTACAACTTAGGCAGCTGGAATTAATTAAATTAGAAGAACAACGAGAACAGGCTAAGGTAAATCACGCTCATCATCAAGCATTGGTGAAAGCCTCTTTTGATTCCAATATGGTATCCAGAAAAGATTTCCAGATGGGAGATCTAGTTTTAAAATGGGACAAGGCTCATGAGGAAAAGGGAAAACATACAAAATTTCAAAGAATGTGGCTTGGTCCTTTTCAAATTGTAGAAGTCGTAGGTCCGTCTACTTTCATGCTACAGGATTTAACAGTAAGAAGAGATTCTCTACCTGTTAATGGTCAGATACTCAAGAAATATTTTCCATAGAAGATTATTCTTCTACTTTAGTAGAGTAGTTGTTTTTTTTTTTTCCTCATAATAAAACCAGTTGTAAATGGTTACAATAGGAATTTACGAAAAAGACACCAATTCTCTTTCAAATTTTGATCTTTCACTTGTATAAATAGCAAATCTTTTGGAAAATTTATCTTTATTATTAAAAGACACAGTTAAAAACTCTAGCCTAGATATGATACTAGTTTCAATTTCATAAATTGATGAAAACAACCTTTAGTGAGAAATTGTTTTATATCAGTGCAATAAAAGGTATCAATAACAAAATAAAGATTCTCTGTAGAACAACTATTTCCAAAAAACTCTATTGTCATCCAGAGCTATCTTAAGGAAACAATGACTACCTCCCTACTAAGGAAATCACACTTTCAGAGGAAAAATCCAAGGATACACTTTATCTTAAAAAGTGAGAGGTCTCATCACGAGCCGATTTATCATCATCACAGATATTATAACTTGCTGACTTTTCCAATACTGCATACCACAACAGGGCAACGACTCAAGATTGTTGCAATAAAAAAGACAAGGGGTCTCATCACGAGCCAACTTGTTCAGCAAAGTTATAAATCAGTGAATGACTGTGTCATGAATTGGCTACCAAACCAAGACATTGCTCTTTAAGAATAAAAAGAAAATCAAAGCAATAAGTGTGGATGTGGATTCTTCTTTGGGAATTGTAGGTTTCTTTAAGTAGGATACAGGATCATTGCTGGGTAATGGTAACCCTGTCGAGGCTATAAACGCTTGCTGGCAGGAGAGGCTCTACCTACGACAAATGAACATATTTAAAACTAGTTTACAGAGAAGACTTTGTTTTATATTTACAAGCCAAGTAACGACTGATGTAAATACAAGGACTAGCTTGAGGCAACAAATTATCACACTTAAAAATAGTTGAAACAAAATGTCATTGACAGGTTAAAGTATAATGTACTTTATCTTTCTATAATAAAGTTTAACTTTTTGGAAAATTAGCTGTTTTGGAAGTTTTGAAAATTCAAAAAGCAGCAGAGACAACTGGTTCTTCCAAGTGAATCGCCAATTGTTGTGGCCAGCAACAACCCCCCTTCTTATTTAGTGTCATTCCTAATACGAAATAAGTGGGGACCCTTAGTTAAAAATTTAAAAAATCAAAATAGTGCTTAACTTTCATTTTTCGAATAAAATTACCATCATAAGCTTAGAAATCCCCTTGGAAAATCTAAAAATCTAAGTTTTATGATAAGGTAAAATGCAAATCTTTCCTTAGGAAATATCGCGTCGCAAAAAGATGACCGAAAACCACCTTACAAGCTAAAGTTACAATATCGCGAGATCATGATACGCGATAATATCGCATCGCATCCAACAAATACAACTTACATGAAACATTTTAAAATTTGCCGATATGCGATGACGCCGGTCGCAAGATCACATTTCGCAAAAGATAGGTTAAGAAAGATTGTCATACATAAAATTCTTGCGATCTGCGATATTGCGATTTCGCGATACAACGATACAACGATTAAGCGATAATGCAATGTCATGAGTGATCAACTTTGCGATGTTATGATTTTGCGATTCTGCGATTTTGTGATTTTGTGATTTTACGATGTTGCGATCTACGATGTTGCGAAGCAAATCGCAAAATCGCTTTATCGCAGATCTTCCAGGCACGTTATTCAAGAAAATTATTTTCCATAAGCTGACACTTGGTTATGCGCCTTAAAGCTAATAAATGCGGTAGTTGCCAGTTATTAATGGAATATGGTTCTGTGCTTATCAAAAAAATCATCTCACGTAAGGTGGTATACTTGGTGTGTCTGCGACATTTAAAAATTTCCCATCACCCTTCCTTGTCATTCATTTTCACTTCACTTGTGAATTGCAGGAACGGAGAACAGAGGCCTATACAAAGCAATACGCAGGTTGAAATGGGAAAGAAAAGCAAAGCTCTGAGCTCCGAAGAGAGAGAAATGGCGTCCTTGTATACAGACACACCCTGTAACAGAGACGGGGGAATAGCTACATGGGAAGGCATGTATAACCTGCTTAAAGAAGAAAATCCCAGAGTAATGGAAGTTGTTGCTACTGCGGGCTCAAATGGTTCTTCTGAAGCATCCCTTACAGAGCTAGCTTGCTCATTCTTACACCGGATAGCAGTAAGGCCCAAAATTATCCCATACACGGACATGGTCAAGTGGATACTGGACAACGCCGATATCAGAAACAGGCAGTTTAAAACTCAGGGTCAAGAGCTTACGGAAGTATTATTTTTACAAATTTTGAACTTTATATCTGCTGGAAGGAAAAAGCACAAAAGGAGAAAAACGCATCAAGGAAACTCGGACCAAAAAACAGAGGCAGTTTCCGATGCGCGATTAGCGTAATCGCGCATCGCTGAGAAAAATTTCTCGAAAAGGCAAGATGCTAATTGCCCAGTCACCTGCAAGCTTTGAAAATTGCATAAAAGCAACGATAGAGGCAGATTGGAAACAAAGAGCTCAAGAAAAGGTACAAGCGATCCAAGGGTTAACCAAGTTAAACTGGGATTATTACTGGGCATACTTGGTAAAGCCACATAGCCAGTGGATGACTGTTAAGTGTATCATCAATTCGGCCGAAAAAATGGCGCCAGCTCTTGTCGATTATGTTTTCTCAGCTCAGCTAAAAGCGGAAGTCGGCCAGCCGACTCTTCTCAGACAGATGCTGCATGCGTGCGATTTCAAGGACCAGATACAGAAGTAGTTTAATTTTAGATTCAATTTTAGTTTTAATTTAGTTTTATTTTCCTGAAAAGAGGACGGTCATTTAAACCGCATCCTACATTTTTGTAATAATTTATTTTTAGAATTAGTTAGTAGTATTTAAACCCTTCTCATGCATTTAGAGAAGGGTCCTGAAATTTATCAAAAACTTATCCCCAGAGCATGCACTTTTGTACCCTCTGAGGAGGTTTTGATGAATGAATGGAACAAGATTTATTGATGTTTGTATTTGATATCTGCTACTAACGTTGCACTTTTGTACTCTTAGTAGATATTTGATCAAGAAGAGATAAATCGTTATCACTTGAAGCTCATGAATAGGACTAGTTATAAATGGTATTTCTATCTCTTAACTATTTCTGCCTGTGTGTTAAAGTGATTTTCACGTTCAGTTATTTATATATTAATGTATGAATGCCTGAGTTATCATTTGGCACTTTTGTACGATGATAGCTATTTATTTATGCTTAGTGTATGAATAGCTCATTATGCGATATGTTTTTCACAACTGTTTCGTCTAACTTTTTATACGAAGTGGTTCGTATTTATTGAATTCTTTTCTCAAAATAGCTGAATGATCTTTATTACCAGTTGTTGTTTGAAATCATTTTAGATCGCATAGAAGAAAGATTACACCCCCGGTTAGTGTAGATTTACATATTTCTGTCTATTAGAATATAATTTCCTTATTATTAGATTAAAATTAGAGTAGAAGTATTCCATTTAGAAACTGTTAGAAATAGAAATATCAATCTTTCACACACACACACACTTAAATTGGGAAACTGGTCCCATATCCCTAGTCGGATCCGCTATACCAAACGGAAAAGGAGCTACCAACCAAGGTCCGGACCGGGCGGGTATCCCCCTTGTTGTAGACCCGATTTTCGGGGCTTCAACATAATGGTTGTTCAATTCCCGGTAATCCACACATATTTTCCACTTCCCATTTTTCTTTGGCACAATCACTAATGGAGATACCCATTGACTATCTGAAATAGGATAGATGAACCCAACTTTAAGTAGTTTCTGCAGTTGTTCCTTCACTATTTATTTCATCATGGGATTCATTCGCATTTGTGGTTGTTTTATTGGTTTAATCTGTTCATCCGTATAGATGTGGTAAATGCATGTGTTGGGATGAATTCCTTGCATATTTGTATAATCTCAGGCAAAAGCTTTTGAATATTTTTGTAGTAATGCTATTACCTCTTGTTCTTGTGACAATTGTAAATGGTTACCAATGTTCAAATGTTTTCCGGGATATATCTCAATTGTTTTTGTTGTTGGATTGGTAATTGCGTTGAAAGGAAAAATATTTCTAAAGGATTCTTGCAAGGATTAAATTGTACAAGTTTCCTGAAAACACTGATTCAAAAGATTACTTGCAGCTTCATATTGAGTCACTCTAAGCTGCTCTGAAATATTTGGTTATGAGATGAAAAGATCCATTAGATCTTCATTCTCTTTTTCTTTTCTAAGATCAAAGACTTGATTGATACTTAGAACTGATTTGGTTTGTTGTTGTTCTTGTTCTTCAAGCATTGAAACTAAAGAAGGTGACTGTGCAGGAGAATAAAGTGTAATGTGTTTTCTCTCATCTCCATGTACAATAATCATACTTCCAGATCTGCATCCTATAAAGGCATCCGTGGTGGCTAACCATGGTCTGCCTAAGATTAGAGGATGTCCTCCCAAGTTTGTTTTTGGCTGCAAGATGAGGAAGTCGACATGATACTCCCATGAATTCAAAGAGACTATAATATCTTCTAGTATTCTTTCTGGCACAACTTTAGATCTATCTGCTAACTCTAAGATTGTAGAAGTAGATTTAATGTTATTTAAATGCAGATGCTTCATTGTCTCCATAGTCATTACATTTATAGAAGCTCCTAAATCTATCAATGTGTTTGGAACTGAAAAATTATTTATTAAAATAGTAACCGAATACCAGGATCAATATATTTTTCTACTGCTGTTTTTGTAGACACGAGGCTTGCTAATTTTCCAATGAATTGGATTGTAGTAGGATCCTTCTTCTTTTTACCAGTTTTCTTGATACATAATTCCTTTATTGTTTTAGCATATATTGGTATTTCTTTGATTGCTTGTAATAAAGGAATTTTTACATAAGCATTTTTCATTTCATCCAAAATGTCAAATGCGGGAAGGGTCATTTCAATATTCTGCTCTACTAACCTCTCTGGATAGGGTGGTGTTTGAGTTATAATAGTTTTTCCCTTCTGAGTTTGTTTTTCTGAATGTGATGTTTCAGGTTGTTCTCCTTTCTCATTTGGTTCTTTTATGATCGGAAGATAATATTTTTAAAGCACCTTTCCAGACCTTAAATGGACATCGTTTATGGGAAGAATAGAATATGTTGGAAAATATGTTGCTTCTTCAACATTGTATGCAGGTTTATCCATTTTATTGCTTGGATTTGCCACTGGTTGGGCTGGTAGTTGAGTTGGTCTGGGCTGGTTTGAAGGTAGTTGTAACTTTTGTGGTTGTGTTAGTAGTGGTGGAGAATTCTGTTGTGGAAAT
This sequence comes from Pinus tabuliformis, assembly GCA_031772625.1. Lineage (NCBI taxonomy): Eukaryota > Viridiplantae > Streptophyta > Pinopsida > Pinales > Pinaceae > Pinus > Pinus tabuliformis. The sequence goes on along the minus strand of CM062819.1, from coordinate 150,591,215 downwards.
GGCATGGACAATGGATATGCAGAATTCTGTTGCGGAAATGGCATGGATTGTGGATATTGTTGGTATGGAAATGGCTGTTGATATTGTTGCTGGTATTGTTGAGGGTATATTTGTTGAGATGGCTGATTTCCATAACCATATCCTCTCCAACCTTGTGTGGGTTGGTTTTGATATTGTTGTGGAGGCCAAGCTTGCCATGGCATTGGAGTATTCCAAGAATTTTGAGGTGGACACTGATAGTTTTGTTGAGGGAATTGTTGTAGATTTTGTTGAGGAATCCTTGGCTGCTAAGGTCTTCTTGGTACCACATAATAGAAACCTTCTGTTCCTTGCACTTCTTTCATTGGATTCATTTGCAATTCCTTCAATTTTAGACAATTTTCCGTTGAATGATTTTCTGTACAAAGACCACACACTTTAACACTATCCAAAGGACATTCTCTTAATGCATGTTTCTTTCTACATTTGGGACAAAAGATTGCTAAAATTTGTTCTTGTTCTTCTTTCTCTTTGGTTGCTTTTAGAACATACTTGTGTCCCTAATTTACTTAGGAGATTAGTTTTGAAGTTTTCTAGCAAGGTTCCTATTTCTACTCTTGTTACTCCTGCTGCTGCTGATTTTGCTACTTTTGAACTAACATCTCTCCTTCCCGTTTTTGATCTTCCTCTAGAATATTTTTGACATAAACCTGCAGTTTCGTTAAATGGCAAGTTTGAAATATCACCCTTTCCCATTACATTCAGAATGTCAAGGTATTCATCTCTTATACCTTTGAGAGATTGTTCGAATGGTGCCTTGATTTAGAGAGTGTTGTTTAGATTTTTGTAGATTATATGCAAATCTTTCTAAGTATTCTTCTAGACTTTCGTCTTCTTGTTGTTTCATTCTGAAAACATCCTCTTTCGAGTCCCTAGGCCTACAATAGGCTTGATATTTTTTAAGAAATATTGACTTCATTTCATCCCAAGAAGCTATTGTTTGCTCTCCTAAATCCATGAACCATTTTAAAGCTGCTGCTTTCAATGTAGCAGGAAAGAGACGAAGTTTGTGTGTGTCATCGGTGTATCCATAAGTTCTACACAAGATGTCAAATTCAAACATAAAGGAATCAGGATCTTCCGTTGACATTCCATAAAAATTAAGTAGTACAGAAGGTGGAATATTTTTCATTTTTACTTCTCTCCAATACTGCACTTGTATCCAATATTGGAAAGCCAAAAGTAGCTTCTTGATCATCACCATCTTCCTGTCTTTTCCTATCCTCTTCTCCTTTCCTATCATTTTATTGTTTTGCCTCTTCCTCTCTTTGTCTTCTCCACTCTCTTTGTTGTCTTTCATATTCAAGTCTTTGTTCAGGAGTAAGAATAACAGATCCATGCACCTATTCTACCATAGCTTTAGTTATCTCAATGTCAACTTGAGGCTCTGGTTGTTCAAAAATAGGTTGATCCATGGACTCAAAAATGGGCTGCTTTTCTTTAACAATTTCTTTTTATTTTCCTGAAGTAGGTGATGTTGTTGGAGTTTGTTTTCTTTTCACCTCCCAGGCTAACAAAGTTTGCCTTTCAATTAAAGTTAATCTTTTTCTTGTTCTTTGTTTTTCTTCCAATTCCTCAATTGTGGGTTTACGAGCAACTGGTGTTGTTAGCTTTGATGGTCCTACTTCTATTGATGGGGGGTTTTGTTTAGTAAATCTACGTTGAGGATCTCTATTTATAGGCATAAAGAAACATAACCAAAATAAATGTATCTTAACTAATTTTTATTTTTTTATTTTTATCAAATTTGTAGTGTTTTTGTTTATCTTTCTATTTGACTATGCTGATAATTGCTTCCCCGGCAACGACGCTAAAATGTTGAGCTAATTTATTAACACAAATTAACACAAGTATTCATTATCAATCCAGGTTTGTAAACTTGGAGGCAAGTCCATAGTGTATGGATATCAGGTGTAGCGAAGCTTAGAAGATAAAATTTGAAGAACTAAAGAAGTACCTATTACAAATATAAGCTTTTTTTTACAATTTTTAATTCACTTTTGCAATGTATGAAAGATGAAGTGGCTTTTAATTTAAGAGATCCATTTGTGTCCTTCTCTCTCAATATCACGTAATGAATAGAAATAAGAAATCATGACTTTATTTTATTTATATAAATGTTTTTATATATTTTAAAGGAATGGTCACCGAATATAACTATATTATAAAAATGACTTTTTGACTCTGGTCCCAAAGTCAAAATTAGCCGTTGGTCAAGATAGCCGTTGGGGGCTCTGCTCAGACTATTTAACATGCATAGCTAGATCTGTTTCTTCAACTTGTCCTGACGATGAACCACACTAGTTGGTTCAAAACTTGTCGACAAAGGTATTTCTTCATGTGATTTACGTCGAAGTTCTTCTTACAAGAAATCATGAATTAACAATAGCTTAAGATGCATAAATAAACAATGAAGGAGACTCTTAACTTAAGAGATCTTTGGGTATTCTTCATGACAATTCATTCATCATTATGCTATCATTGGAAAACTGAATGTACATAAAAACTGCTTGAATGTAACAAAGATGAATTCTAGTTTTGATCTATTAATTCAATAGAAGGAGAATTCAACTCGAACACTCTGTTGTCCCTTCTTATTAAAATGATAAACAAACAAAGATTCACTAGTAATATAAATCATCACATATTAATTCAAATAAACAAATCTGAAACAAAGCAAGTAAACAAATCTAAAGCAACTAGTTCATGAAAATTAAGCTAATTTAACAATAAAGTGTACTTAGCTTGGAGTGGGGGCCCTCCACCCTTGCCTTGCACACTTGAGGCTGCTATCAAATATTGAAACTTTAGCACTCATCCACATCAATGAACAACAAAATGAAAGTAGGACAGGTTCTTCTAATTAATCTCCAATATCCAAATTTCTCAGCATAAAGTTATATAAAAATTACATATCATAAGCCTTCAAAGTCTTGGTTTAAATAGAAGATCATGAAACAAACTGATCTAAAGTCTCTCTGACAACTATATCTATTCATATCCGTCTATCTAAGTCGAATCCATCCAATATATCACTAGAAATATGGACAATCCCATGAAATCCTAAAACTGCCCTATTTCCTAGGGATTTTCTGGGTGACTAATCATGTTTGACCAGCCTTGACCGGGCTTGATAAAGCTTTTTTTGACCGAACCAATTAGAATTAGTTCAGTCCTAGTTCCCAATATTTCCATTCATGTATCCAACTCGAGTCCAAGTGTCCTGCAAATATGTCATCCACATAGCTATTACGGGAATTTCTGATTCTGTGCAAAATTGCACTTGAAATTCAATTTTCATAAAAACTTCTAGAAATTGCAAAATTAAAATTAAATACTTGAATATGCATAAAATACATCAAAATGAGATGGATGTGATGGAAAATATAAGGATTAAGTAAGTTTCCTCAAGCAAAAATGGACCAAAACTGAGGGTCAACAAGTGGTTCTGTGAGTATGAGAAATACGATGGTGGTGATGTCTTCTTAGGGGATGATAGGAAGGCTAGAATCGTTGGTCGCAAAAAGTAAAGTTGAAGTTGCAAGGTGGAAGGGTTAGAACACTTCCGGGTGTTCTACATATTCCTGCATTGGCCAGAAATTTGATTTATGTAAGCAAGCTGGATGATGCAGGTGTAAAAACAATGTTCGAGAAGGATACCTGCAAGATGGTTTGGGGAGCACTGGTATTGATGCGTGGAGGTCGGATTGGAACTCTGTACGACCTGAAAGGTATCACTGTTGTTGATGGGTGCAACAATTATATGGTTCCTGAAAGTGGAGCAGAAAATCTAGTGGTCTCTAGAGAGAAGACCATGTTGTCGCATCAAAGGCTTAGACATATTGGAGAGAAGGGCCTTCGAATACTTCATGGTAAAGGTAAGGTAGAAAGTATGAGTAATAGCTCTCTGGATTTTGATTTCTGTGAAAATTGTGTATATGAGAAACAAAATCAGGTGAGTTTCCCCTCTGGTGGTAAGAGGGCGAAACAAATATTAGAGCTTGTGCATAGTGATGTGTTTGGACCTGTGAAGGTTCCATCCCTGGGTAAGTCTGTGTACTATGTATCATTTATAGATGACTTCTCAAGAAATACATAGATATATTTCCTTAAGAAGAAATCTGAAGTCTTTGACATGTTTAAATAATTTAAGGCTTTGGTGGAAAACCAGACAGAGAAGAAGATAAAGGTGTTGAGGTCAGATAATGGTGGAGAGTTTTGCAGCAAGGAATTTGAAGAATTCTGTAAGAAGTGTGGTATAACACGGTAGAAGACAACTCCATACACACCTGAGCAAAATGGAGTTGCAGAAAGAATGAACAAGACATTGATGGAAAGGGCAAGAAGCATGCTCAGTGGTGCCGGGTTAGGACAAGAATTCTGGGCAGAGGCGGTGGAGACAGCATGTTCCCTGGTCAACAGATCACCTTCATCAACGTTGGAGGATAAGACTCCACAAGAGGTATGGACTGGTAAGAAACCCTCTCTTTCACATCTGAGGGTATTTAGATGTGATGCATATGTACATGTTCCAAAAGAGAAAAGAACAAAGTTGGATAGTAAATATGAAAAGTGCATCTTTATTGGGTATAAGGATGGTTTAAAGGGTTATAAGCTTTGGAACCCAGTAATAAGGAAGGTTGTGTACAACCGAGATGTGGTGTTCAGAGAGGTGGAATATGTTATTAAACATAAAGTCCCATCAAAGGAACCTGAAAAGATAGAGTTTGAGCTTAAGGAGGAAGAATCAGACTCTACAAAAGAAGAGAAATCAAAAGATGAAGAGCCACAAACTCCGGGTGTGAGAAGATCAGTTCGAGAAAGAAGGCGGTTAGAAAGGTATAGTTCATCTGCTCTCTGTTCAAATTTTTCTTTATCTATTACTGCTGATGATCCCAGAACTGTGAAGGAAGCAGTAGATTCAGAGGATAATAAACTCTGGAAAGAGGCCATGGTTGATGAAATGACATCTTTGCAAAAAAATGAGGCTTGGGATCTGGTGGAGTTGGCGGCTGGAAAGAAACCCATTGGCAGCAAATGGGTGTTCAAGAAGAAGACAAATGCAGAAGGAAATGTGGAGAAATACAAAGCTCGGTTGGTAGCAAAAGGTTATTCCCAGGTGCTGAGAATTGATTTTGGTGATATTTTTTCTCCTTTTGCCAAGGTAGCTTCTATTAGATTACTTTTATCTGTTGTTGCTGCTTTTGATTTTCAGGTAGAACAGATGGATGTAAAGATAAAATTTCTTCACGGGGATCTGGAAGAGGAGATCTACATGAAGCAACCTGAAGGCTTTGTGGTGAAGGGTAGGAAATAACTGGTATGCAGGTTAAAGAAGTCTCTGTATGGGTTAAAACAGTCACCAAGGATGTGGTATCATAAATTTGATACATTTATACGGGGACGTGGCTTCACCAGAAGCAAAGCATATCACTGTGTGTATTTTAAATTAATTGGTGACCATGTTATTTATCTGTTCTTGTATGTGGATGATATGTTGCTGGTTGGAAATGATAAAGAAATTATCCAGGATTTGAAGACCCAATTGTCCTCCAAATTCGACATAAAAGATCTTGGTGTTGAAAACTATATTTTGGGCATGGAAATTAAAAGAGATCGAGCAAAGAGGAAGCTCTGGTTAAACCAGAGGAAGTATGTCGAGACAATACTCCAGAGGTTTAATATGCATGATAGTAAACCGGTAAAGGTTCCTATTCCTGTAGGTGTGAAGTTATCTGCTGAACAGTGTCCCAAGACACAAGAAGAGGAAGAGGACATGTCCCATGTTCCATATGCAAGTGTAGTCGGTAGCCTGATGTATGCAATGGTCTATACTAGACCAGATATTGCACATGCAATGGGAGTATTGAGAAGGTTTATGTCAAAACCAGGAAAGGAGCATTGGACAACAATGAAGTGGGTTTTCAAGTATTTGTGTGGCACTAGTGATTATGGTTTGTGCTACCAAGGAAGATGAGGATTGGACAAAGTTTTGGATATCCATGGCTTTGTTGATGCAGACTGGGCTGGATATCTGGATAAGAGAAGATTTACAAGTGGGTATGTGTTTAACCTATTTGGAGGTGCAGTCAGCTGGATGAGTAAGAAACAATTTGTAGTGGCATTATCAACTACAGAGGCAGAATACATGGCAACCACTCATGCAAGCAAGGAAGCAATTTGGTTGCAAAGATTGTGTTCAAGTATGGGGTTAGTACAGAGAGATATAATGATAGAATGTGACAACCAAAGTGCAATTTTCTTGGCAAGGAACCCTGCTTATCATTCAAAGACAAAGAACATTGATGTTTAGTATCACTTTGTGAGCGATATGATAGAAGACAAAAAGGTGTTGCTGGTAAAGGTGGACACTTTGAAGAATACTGTAGATGCATTGAAAAAATCTGTGAGCTCTGAGAAGTTCTCTTGGTGTGGAGAAATAATGGGCGTTTCAGGGCTAGATAAATGACTAAGCTCTCCTGTGGAAAGAAAACAACAAGTGGGAGAATGTTGGGTTGTGTTATATTCTTTCCACGACTAGCCCACGTAGTTTACAGGGGGGCGGAGCGTCCCCTTCGTTGCGCAATAGGTAGGTCACAGGGGGTTTGAGGGGGGTGGTTAGCTCCCTCAATGGGGTCCGGGGCAGCGCCCTGGGGAATTTTTTTTTTGGACCCTATATTAGGTTGGGTGGACCTACCTATGGTTTTGTGCATGGTTTTCGCACATGGTTTTGGACGCGATGGTTTTCGGTCCATGGTTTTGGACGCGATGGTTTTCGGTCCATGGTATTGGATGCTTAAGCATGGATAAATATGTATTGTAAGATTGAAAGGAACATAATGAAAAATCAAGCTGGTAGTCTCGGTTTTGGGATCCAACGAAAAATCTCTGTGTATATGCGTTTTATGTGTTATGCTCTCGCATTGTTTATTTTTTGTGTTTTAGAATTCGTATGCAGGTAATTTCTGTACGGGGTTAAAACCTACAATAGTAATAGTTCTGTGGTTCTTAGATCAGGTGGGATTTTTCGTGAAATACCATCGCAAGGATATGATCTCGTTTTATGGCACAGTGACTTGGACCTCTCTCTGTGACTTCACATTTCCTGATATCTTCGTCACTCTATTCTAGATATATACTACTCGCTATTGGCTACAAGTCTCTCACTTCAAAAATCTATCTTGTTCTTATGACCATACTCTCGCTCTCAGATATGGGTCTCACATATTTGTTTTGGATGAGATCTCGCATCTGCTACACAAATTGTATGGCTATTGTTCTTGCATATGGCTTCATAACTCTTGTTTTAAGCACAAGGCCCCTCTCTCTCCGTTATGAATAAAAAATAGATATAAAATAATGTAGATATAGATAATATTACTACCTCAAAAATAATGATTAATTAGTGAATAGGTATGTCCCTAAGGACATGACCGTTCATAAAGGGACACCTGCTTCGGTATATATAGAAGGCCCCCATTATAACATTCAAACACACTTGTACATTTCATCTTATTAATAAAAATATTATTTACAATACTTTGTGTATTTTACCTTTAAAGCACAAATACTATAAGTTTTATCGCTTCATTGGTATTAGAGTCATGTGAGCCTTTGGACGTTATTCGCTGCACAATCTACCATTAATTTTAGGTCCTGAAATCATGGAATTAAGTGAATATCATAAGCCTCCAATTGAGCTGTTAGTGAAATATGAGAATCATTACAACAAATAAAAAGATCATTTGCAGAATATGACACATGTTTAAAGGAAGAAAACATTGACATGAAAGAGACTAACGATAAAGAATGCTCTAACCAAGAAAATGGTGTTGAACATGTTGAACTAGGATCTCCTCAGGGTGACATGAATGAGAATGAAACTCAAAGTGGGTATATGATAGTTGAGGATGAAATCGGTGAGGAAGAATCTTATAAAAGTAACGAGGAACCAAAACCAAAAATGGCAACCAAGGCCCAACAATTACTAAAGGTTGTTTTGGCCAAGCCATATAAGAAGCATAATAAGAAAAATCACAAGCAACAAACAAATTTTAAAGGTGAGAAAAATGAAGCAACCTTAGTTTGTAAACATAACCACTCCTCTATTGCAAGGGAGAAAAATGTTCTACATGCTGTTCCTCAACAGTTTTTAGATGATTGTAGAGTAGATGAAAATGGTTCATTGGCACAATTATCCAATGGGCTTGTTGCAGAAAGTCCAACATCAACTGAAGATCCTCTGACAAATCGGAGTATTGGAGGGAAAACATCGAAGGCATCAATGGAAGATGGTTCTCCTCTGTTGGAACTAAGTGGTTATAATCTTAAAAGAAAAAAATTTGATCCACAGTATGACAAAAGCAACAATGTTGATAATAAGGAAATTGATGCTCCTATAGTAGATGGAGTTGTCATCGAGGTCAAAAAGGTTATTGCGATAACAATTGGTAGTAAAAATGGCTAGTTGAAGTGAACTGTCAGTTATAAGGTAGAAAACAAGGAGGCTTTTCTGTCAATCAAGGGATACGAATACTTGTTGAAAGTAATAAATCACCGTTTATATTCCTTAACAGTCCATTACTCCTTTTCACTTGAAAATACTAGAGGTGTGCAAAGAAGTGGCCAAGATCACAGATATCGTCGGCTTGAAAGATAGAAAATTGCATAGAGTCCATCGAGAGAACATAATAGCTCTTCTACACATTCTAGCTGACCTTGTGGACAAGGAGGACTTGAAAATCCACAGTGTGGGTTCAAGCATTTACCTTCAAATGTATGATGATTGCATGGAATATGTTGTTAGAGGGTGCCGACACTTTTAATATTCTTAGATTTTATGTTGGGATATATCTGTTACTCTAGCGTCGCAATTATAGGGACATAACAAATGAAGACCTCTTCAAGGTAATTGTACTTCTGAATGCTGCTTGGATCAGAAATGTGGGCATCTTAATGAAGCCCTACACTAATGCTCTCTGTCTGAATTCTATCTATGATGTGGGAATTTTAATGAAGCCTTACGCTGATGCTTTCTGTCTGAATTATGTCTCTGCTGCGTGGGTTTGTCCATTTAAAAAAAATTCAAAAACAAAAACCCTATGTAATACATAGGTGAGAAGGAGCACAAATCTTGCAATGGATCTTGAAAACTTTAATCCTTAGATTCCATTTGTCTAGATGATACGATAGACAAATCCTCTTTCCAAATATCATAATTGGAAGCCGCAGTTAATCCCATACTTGTCTACACTCCTGTCACGCCCCTACACCTGCGGTAGTCTTTCAACCGCTTATATCAAGGTGCGACACCACCGAACACATTCTTTTCAACAATACTAACATTCGTGGACTATGCCTACTTCACATTAACATACTTAGCTTGTGTTTCGCAACCAAGTAAAAGCATTTATCCTTTATACTTAATGAAGCCCATACTCATTCATTATCATCATGCAATTAAACCGAGAACAACGATTGCAACAAGTATAAAGGGGAGGGGCAGCTCCCCGTAATGTGAGTCTGCCTGACAATTTTATTAAGAATATCAGATTACAATACAACGGTGTGTCTTGGCTGAACCAAGTCTCACACTTAACCAAGTTTTACAATAGACAAGCCACCTGCCTTTTACAACATCTTGTGCACCCTTGCATGAAGGGAGGCGCTCACCCGAGCCACCCAAGACCCCTTAGTCAAGTTCTACACAAAACTGCATCCACGCTGAACCCGACACACTAGCCTTCACCTCACCCGGCACAAGAATACCAAAACTGCACCCTAACTAGCATGCGCATGAGATATGCACAGCTCTCCTTTCTCTTGCGTAGATTTTTACCCCTCTTATGCATAGAGGATGAGAGAGTTTGTTGTCTTCCAAATGAGCTCATGCTCCTTTACTTATATCCAACTCACGTGAGCTTTCATGGGGTGTGAAGCCCCATGGCTGACCCCACAAAGCCACCATCATATGCCCATGTGCCACATTTACATGTCGGCTCCCATACATTTCTTAGCCATCGTATATACATCCTCGCTCCAACACTTAGTCGAATTAAGTGTTCACCCATCGTCGCATTTTTATGTCGCATAGTGTCGGAAGTTTGTCACATTTCCTCCGCACTCCGTCGCGCCCGTCGCACATCGTGGTTGAACGCGCCCGCGCGCCCGCCCGCGCTCTTGCCCGCGCCCGTGCACGATCGCCCGCCGTCGCCCTGCTGCACGAAGGCCTTACATCCTCCTCCACCTGAAATCGTTGTCGTCCTCGACAACATATCATCCCGGTAGCCATCCACCAAGATCATCACTCAATTGTGATGTGAACTCCTCTTCGCAAGGCAAACATCCTTGCAACATATGTAGAGACTCTTCTCCACTATGTCCCGGCTCAATGACCACTGCCACCAAGCTCACCATACCAAGGTATGCACCTCCACGGTATGCTCTCCATAAGATGTCATCTTGATCCAAATGTCACCATGTGAACCTCGTCATGATACTCCAGCACAATGCCAACACATCTCTGTACACTTCCGGACCTCATGTCTGAACTAGTTGGGTAGCTAATCCAACCATCACGCTCATTCCATGAGAGTGAACATCCTCATGCCATCATCAACTGTTCCTCAAACATCTGCCACATCCTTGACTCATCAAGAATCTATCTCCATAATCCATGCTTAGGTCCATGGAAACTCCATCCATCTCATCTGCAACATGTCATGATGCTTGATGCCAAGCCATCCCTGCACCATCAGTCATACCTGCTCAAACATGTTTAAGGACTCACTGCCATGAGCAGCTAACAATGAGCCCCATCTTCTTATCCATCTAAGAAGATGTAGAGGGAGTAGAGCCTGAAGGCTCTCCCTCACTAATCAATTCGATCCACCTATCAGGATCTTCGGTCTCCATCCTTTGTAGATAAGCAACCCGGTCTTCCTTCGGGACATCCGGCCTCACGTATACCTCATCATCATCATCATCATCCTCCACCAACTCTAGCCTTCTTGTCAAATCCAAGATGCTATCTGAAAGTGATCTAATGACCAATGACTGCTCCACAAGCTTTGCCTCAACACTAGACAATCGCTTGTTCATCTTCTCCTTATCCTCCATTTGCATCACTCCCAATTTACAATCAGGCCTAGTCACACCAATGGTTGGCACACCAATGGGTACATCTTCCCTTCCATCATAAATGTAGAGCTTCTTCAAATGTGGAACGATCATAGCATCAAATTGTTTCATGAACTCCATCCCCAATACAACTTCATAGTCATCAATCCGCACTATAGTGAAGTCCACCTTCCCGGTCCATTCACCAAGTGTAGTGTCCACCCTCTCAGCTATACCAATAATCTCAATAGGAGGAGAATTCACTATCTTCATTTGTGCCTTTGCCGGTACAAACTTCAGCCCAATTCTTCTCGCAGTATCTTCGCCCATGAAGTTGTGAGAAGCCCACTATCCACCATAGTGAGCACATAAACACCTCCAACCTTCATTCGAACATACTCCAACTTGTTCCTTTCAGGATCCCTTCTAGAGGTTACTTCCATAGTAGCAGAAGCACCAAGTATCTGCATCATCCCCATAGAAGCATCATCATTCTTTCCATCAGACTCAACCTTCTTCTTCAAGGCCTTGAGATGCCTTAACTCAAGAGCTAGGCGATCCCACTTCTTCTAATTCAATTCATGTATTATCTCTAGTTCCTTGAATTCTGCTTCAAGCAAGTCCATTTCCTTTGCAATTTGAGAGGCTTCCTCCTCATTCTGGTCAGAAACCCCTTTCTTAGCCAAGGCATGAAGAGCACTCGTTTCAAACAACCTTTTGCCATATTCCGCAAATCCTTGTCTTACTGCCTCTGACTCTTCAAGTAGACTCCCTTCAAACTCTTCGAAGGTAGCAAAACCCAATCTCTGCCAGATAGACATCTTTACCAAGCCACCTGCAACCTGAACCAACCCTTGTTCCACTTCGTGTGAAACGGTTTCCTTCACCTGCAAGTACCTGTCACGAACAACCCTTGCTCTGATACCAACTGTCACGCCCCTACACCTGCGGTAGTCTTTCAACTGCTTGTAGCAAGGTGCGGCACCACCGAACGCGTTCTTTTCAACGATACTAACATTCGTGGACTACGCCTACTTCACGTTAACATACTTAGCTTGTGTTTCGCAACCAAGTAAAAGACTTTATCCTTTATACTTAATGAAGCCCATACTCATTCATTATCATCATGCAATTAAACTAAGAACAACAATTGCAACAAGTATAAAGGGGAGGGGCAACTCCCCATAATGTGAGTATGCCCGACAATTTTATTAAGAATATCAGATTACAATACAACGGTGTGTCTTGGCTGAACCAAGTCTTACACTTAACCAAATTTTACAATAGACAGACCACCTGCCTTTTACAACATCTTGTGCACCCTTGCACGAAGGGAGGTGCTCACCCGAGCCACCCAAGACCCCTTAGTCAAGTCCTACACAAAACTGCATCCATGCTGAACCCGACACACTAGCCTTCACCTCACCCGACACAAGAATACCAAAACTGCACCCTAACTAGCATGCACATGAGATATGCGTAGCTCTCCTTTCTCTTGCATAGATTTTTACCCCTCTTATGCGTAGAGGATGAGAGAGTTCGTTGTCTTCCAAATGAGCTCATGCTCCTTTACTTATACCCAACTCACGTGAGCTTTCATGGGGTGTGCAGCCCCATGGCCGACCCCACAAAGCCACCATCATATGCCCATGTGCCACATTTACATGTCGACTGCCATACATTTCTTAGCCATCGTATATACATCCTCGCTCCAACACTTAGTCAAATTAAGTGTTCAACCATCGTCGCATTTTTATGTCGCATAGTGTCGGAAGTTTGTCACATTTCCTCCGCACTCCGTCGTGCCTGTCGCACATCGTGGTTGAATGAGCCCGCGCGCCCGCCCGCGCTCTTGCCCGTGTCCGTGCACGATCGCCCGCCGTCGCCCTGCTGCACGAAGGCCTTACAACTCCAGTCGTAGCCCGATCCATCGCTGCCTGTTGTCACCTTGTTTCCATGCAGGGTCCGATAAATCAATCCTCGGGTCAACGTTCTTGACATTAGATTCTGCTAGGTTTATTGGGTCTGTTCATTAAATCACAAGGCATAAGGTTAATTACATTAGTTATAAAAGTTATTACATAGTTACATAATTGCACATAAGTTATAAAATCAATTACATAATTACACGTATATAAATTGTATAATTAATTTAATTATTATTTTTTTCAAAAAAAATGGAACAACCCTAATCTCAAGGTGGTACTGTCAATGATTACACATGCTGAAATGACATAGTCAAGTGAAGAAATTATTAGCAATTAAGCTTTGAGGACAAAGCTTTTCGAAGAAAGGGACAATGTTATGAATCCAAAATAGATATAAAATAATGTAAATATAGATAATATTACTACCTCCAAAATAATGATTAATTAGTGATTAGTTAGTGAAGAGGTATGTCCCTAGGAACATGATGGCTCATATGTTGAAGAAAGTGTAACCAGGTTCGGTATTTACAAATGTAAATTTGATCTCTGTACCTGTCAAGAAAAATAAATATTATTTTTATAAATTATAAGAATGAGTTTCTTGCTCATTCCATAAGTCTAGGAAAGTCAAAGAGTCAAAGACATGTAAAGAGCTCTTCTTGAGCATATGTGTAAATATATATACTAGTCTAAAAAGCCTTCCAAGACAAGCACAATCCTCCAAAGACAAGCACAAAGAAGTCTCCCTGCAAAACGATGAAGAGAACAACCAAGTCGGCCTCAAAATGAATATTAATGTTATGTCGGCTCAATAAAAAGACACGACAATTCAAGGTGACACGTCGGCTTATTTACAGAGACCTAACTACTAGAAATAGCCCTATGAGGTCACCACGAAAAAAAAATAAAAATAAAAATCGGACACTCTGAATTTTGGATGGGTGTAGGAGGTGCAAGATCTTAGATGGCACAGTGAGTATACCTCTCTGAAATCTCGTACAAGTAAAGGACAAGAATCTTGGACTAATATAATACAATATCACAGTGTTTCGGTTAGAGGAGTCTACAGTTTGGGATGAATATTACAGGGGTACATACTCTCACAGTCTCGACATAATAAGATGAAGTACAATGATGTATTCTTAGCATGACAGTGAAAAGCATGATTCTCATTGAAGATCTCAATAGTCTTGGTAAAAAAGCATGTCCACAGTCTCAAGATAATTATGATGAAAGGATCTCACAAGTGACACACTCTATCACGACATACATCAAGTTGCTTTCATGATCCTATCATAGTGATGATCTCGTTCTTGATGGAGACATGGTCACAAAAGTTATGATCTCGTTCTTGATGGAGACATAGTCACAAAGGTTATGATCTCAGTGAAGGACAACAAAGATGTTACAATAGTAATGAAGTGGTGCAACAATGATGATGAGCTCAACATTGACAAAGAAGAAAATGATTGGTGTCTTGGTCTTGGAGTGACCTAGTAGGTCAAGGGTCACGGTCTTGGTATTCATCAATTGGAATCTATTTAAGAAGAATTTTGTGCGAGTTTTCCTCTCCAAGAGGGAGAGGTTTTGGCCCTGGCAAGATGCCAACATCTTATGTTCTTGTCTCTTTGTTTTGGTAGCTATTTGTTGAATTAAAGAAGACACACACTAATAATAATAAGTGAAGATTGATATAAGAAGAAAAATTGAAAACACCTCACAAATAGTTATCATGCTAAGAAGAATCTAATCAACTCTAACTGCCCTAGATTCTTCAACATGGTATCAGAGCTATCATTGCAGTCTAAGGAAGGGCAAAAAGGAGACATACAAGAATCAGTCTTCAAGGGCTTCAAAGCAAGTTGAAAGGTTTTGTCAAGATTGAAGGGGTAAGTCTAAAATAGTATATGAAGTATCAACTTCGGTAATTACAATCATGCACTCAACTTCAGTTATCAATTCATGTTCAGTTCGATAGAGTATATCAGTGTCATTCCTGGGATCCTCACTTCTTGATCACTGAACTTTCTCTATGCAATAAAAGACAGTCTCGGCATAAATTATAGTCTCAGGTATATATATATATATATATATATATATATATATATATATATATTGCATAAGTGATCCGAGGAGTACCTCTCATACCACTGTCTCAATCTAGTTACTGCAACAAGGCAGTTTTCGTGATAAGACCGTCTCTCTATACAGTGCTACCCATAGTTTAGTTATCTATGTTATTCAGTGACAAGTTTGGGCTCTCAATACAATGCCTCTCTACACAACTCATATGTACAATGCACATAGACATCACTGTCTCGGTACAATGCCATATCAATATACTTGTCATAGTCTCAAATTTTTTCTATGAACATGATCTCAATAGCATGGCGTTCGGATCAGAACATAAGTCTCTCTATATCACTATTGTAGTTTGGATGATGCTCAATGTAGGTGCTCACTGATGCACTCTTAGGAATACTGAGTGTGATAAAGTCCACTTGTAGAATAGAAGTATCACTAACATGTCAACAATGTGTTCAAATGTAGAAGTAAAAAGTACCTTAAAGATGAATTGGTAGTCAAGATGATCTCAAGGTCACGAAGCAGTTTCGGTGATGTCAATATCACAAATTTCATGGTGCTAGAAGGTCTCCAAGGAAGTCTTGATAAAAGGATACTAGTGATGGGCAGCTCAAAGAAGCATCAAGGTGAAGATCTCCTCTTCACATGCCAAGTAAGTATCTTTCATGTTTAATAAATTTTTTGTTTAATGACTTTGTTTTGCAAGGAAATAGAAATACTGGAGGATAGTCATTGTCCTCATGAAAAATATCCTTGCATAGAAAAAGGAGGATTGTCATAATCCTCATAGAAAAGAGAAGTCACATCACTTAGACCTACAAAATAGTAAAGGAATCAAAGAATGGAGAACTATATTCATGAGATCTCAATTGGGAGATCTAGGAAAGATGATAAGAAAAAGGATACCTCATTCAACAATTTGTGGTCTCTATGCTAGATATAGAGACCCACAATAAAACGAACTCATATGTTTGTGCAAAAGAAATGGAAAAGGAAAGTTTGGTCCTCAAACAAGACATAATAGTATAAGATTCAATGCTATGGAAAGAATATGGATAGAAGCTCATATCGCCGAAAATATGAAGGAAGGGCCAAAGAAAGAGGGAGCAACAAATCTCCACTATGATTAAGATGACCTCCCTCACAAAAGGGGTCCTACCATAAGCTCCTAAATCTTTAGATATGACCATGATATTAAGATGCATCGTGGCATCATGAAAACATTAGAAGCAAGAGCTCATGGCATCACCATGGGAATCATGAAGAAAAAAATCCATGGCAGTCAAACATGAAGGACATAACTCTTGGGAACCTCATTAGACATTGAAGGAAAGGAAGAAGTCATCTAGGACAAGTCTCATCATACATCAAGTCAAAAGGGAAACACCTGCCAGATGAGGATATAGAAGATCCTCAAGATTCTTTGATAGAATCCTAATCGGAGGATTCACTAATCTAGAGAGGAAGCAAGCGTTTCATCAAGAACTCCAACTTGTGGAATTCATGGATGATGTTATGGTGACATAAGATGAAAAGAAGATCAAGAGGTTGAAGACACTTCAATCAAGGAAGCTGTTGGAAGAAGCCTAGATGACCTAAAGGTAAATTAAGGTATGTATGCTTGTGTTTAATATTATAATGTCATGTCACATGGTTGTAGGTAACATGGATCATTACTTCTATCTTGAGAAGCTTGATCAAGAGAAAAATGATCTCCTCCTCTGAAAGGATGCAAGAAGGCATAAGACACACTAGATGAAATCAACATAATATATCCTCATATGAAGTATGAGGTGGTTGATCACAACTAAGAAACTCTGATTAAAATCACATGGGAATGGAATGTGTGGAGAAGGAAGAGATTGTGAGATATGAAACCCTAATGAAGGTAATCAACATCCAAAAGATCAAGAAGACTTAACTAGAAAATCTCCCGGAAAGTTATGAAGACTCTGATGGAAAAGATGAAGAACCTTGATGTTGGTTTGGGGTAGTATCGGATGTGCTCTAGCCATGAAATTTGGTGGAGAGGTTGGGGCACATGAGATCTCCAATACCTAGAAAGGGTTTGGGCAAATTCTAAACAGTTCAGGAGATATTAAAATAATTAATACTTTTAATGGAGTCCCTAAGTCTAAACTTAGGGAAATTAAAATATTAATGTGGATTAATATAAAACTGTGTTAGAATGGTCCAAAATACATGGATCAAGCCAGATTTAATCTTAGCCATTGATTAGTGACTTAATCTCGGTTGTTGATATGTCAACGAGAAAAGTATAAGAAGAAGCTTGAGGGTCACTTGGAGAGCACACCAGAGTTATTAGTCATTCTATTCTCTAGAACGGGGTTTGCTAAGAGATATAGAATCAGTGATCGAAGTTGCAGTTGAAGGGCATTGAGTACAGAGAGACAGAGAGGCAGAGATAGTCCTGGGAGATCAGTGTAGGCGCCAAAGAGAGTGACGCAGTAGCAGCGAGGGCTCACGCAAAGGTAGCCAGGAGCTGCGCAGTGCTTTAGAGAGGCCAACCTTACTGACGCAAAGGACCATAAGGCTGATGCAGGCCCATTCAGGATGACGCAGGGCCAACGCTGTGTAGAGAGAGGCTGACGCAGTCCAGAGAGGCAGACGCTGGGGTTTCTGGGGCAGATTGGAGTTGAGGAGCTTCCAGAGAGTTTATCCGGGGTTTCAGCTGGGACTTTTTTCTCAGACTGAGAGGTACTACTGCCAAGGAAATTCTGTGTTGGGTAAGCCAGATTTGGCACCCATATTGTACTTTGAAATTTCTTAATAAGAAAAGCCTCAGATAGCTGCACCGGTTTTCCTGCATTGGGTTTTTCCGGGGACATTGGTCCAAAAATAATGGTGTCATTGTGTGTGCTTGTTTCATTTTCCTTCTGTCGATGATCTGTAATATGTTAAACATGCACTAGTGTTTATTTTCATTATTTACATTGTAAATAACTTGTTAAGTAACATAACAAGTAGGTAGGAATAAATCAGTAAAGTGCATGGAGGGTTTCTAACTGGTAGACTTAGAAACTTCAACATGGTATTAGAGCGTGGTTACAGATCACAAGAGAACTGAGGACATCAGTCGAGCAGAGCAATAACAACAGAAAACAACTGTTCCGAGTGACAAAAGATGTTCCTAACAGAGCAACAACAAGGGAAGGGTGATGCAGTTCTCGCGTCATCAAGGGTGAGCTGGGAAGAGGCAGTGCAGAGGCTAAGGGAGGCAAAGGGAGACTCACGTAGAGCCACGCAGAAGCTAGGAAGGCTGACGCAGTTGGCTGAGGAGGCCGGGTTGTTGGTGCTGGGATTGCGCAGAGCCTAGGAGCTCTCACCTTCAGGTTGTTGGGGTTTAGGAGGCTGTGGGAAAGTTACAGAGTGGAGCTGGTGAGGTACTGTAGTCAGAAAAATACCTGACAGCGCAAGGGCGAGAGGAGGGAGTTGCTACCGAGGGTTTCTAGCTGAGAAATCCAGATCAGTGGTGCAGTTGCACAGACAATCAGAGTAGGGGGCATCTCGACATCGACAGAAGGATTTCCAGGTGGGAAATAGAGACTCAGAGGGAGTCACATTGAGAACCTCCAGGAGGGAAGTAGAAGAGCATCATGGCACTACACGAAGTAAGAGACCAGGATAGGTTGGACGAAGCATCAAACTTCGTATTCTGGAAGGCCAAAATCTTATCCGTACTTGACAGAAATCATGTCAAGCACTTCGTCTTGAAGACGATAGCTATCCTAGTCGACCTAGCTGAGAACGAAAAGTACGAGGAGGCAATGGCGAGGGCCAAGAGCATCATCCTTGATGGGGTCAAGGACCATGTAGTACCACATATTGCCGAGAAGGAAACGAAAAATAAGATGTGGGAGACCCTAAAGAAATTGTACCAGCATACTTATGTGCAAAGAAGAATGTTACTAGAAAATCAGTTGAGGTCAATCATATGAAGAAGGGAGAACCGATTGACACCTTCCTCGGAGGACTGAATGAGATCCGAGATCAGTTGACTGCCATAGAAGCCACACCGGATTAGGAATTGATGGTCATGACAACTCTGAATGCAATCTCAGAAGATTGGGAGGTATTTGTCCAAAGTATACTGGGCAGAGGGACACTTCCACCTTGGGATGAGATGTGGGCGACTCTTCGCCAAGAAGAGATCAGACGACAGTCAAAGGCAGGAAGCAACAATAAGGGGATCAGATTCAAAAAGGAGGAAGATGTTGCCTTAGCATCTGAGGGAAAGCAAGAAAAGCAGAAGAAGAAGATCTCTCCAAGATCAAG